>PVKU01005215.1:0-128176 GCA_004027475.1 Anoura caudifer
CAACTTCTTTGGGACTCTCTGAGCTTCCTGGACTTCCTAGTAGTCTATTTCCTTTGCCAGATTGGGGAAGTTCTCCTTTATTATTTGTTCAAATAAGTTTTCCACTTGTTGTTCTTCCTCTTCCCCTTCTGGTACCCCTATAATTCAGATGTTGGGATGTTTAAAGATGTCCTGGAGGTTCCTAAGCCTCTCCTCATTTTTTTGAATTCTTGTTTCTTTCTTCTTTTCTGTTTGGTTGTTTTTATTCTTCCTTCTGGTCCACTCCATTGATTTGAGTCCCAGTTTTCCTCCCATCACTATTGGTTCCCTGTGCCTTTTTCTTCATTTCACTTATTGTAGCCTCCATTTGTTCCTTTAATTTGCGGCGAAAATCAATCAGTTCTGTGACCTTCCTAATCACCAGAGCTTTGAACTGTGCTTCTGATAAGTTGGCTACCAGTACTATGAGCTCTGCATCTGATAGGTTGACCACTTCCTGGTCACTCAGATGAATTAGTTCTGGGGTCCCAGTCTGTTCTCCCTTTTGAGCCATCCTTGGTTTTGTTTTGTTTTGTTTTGGTCTGGTCGTGGCTGTTACGTAGTGAGGGGTGGAGCCTTAGGCGTTCACCAGGGCGGGGCAGCCCAGTCACTGGGCTGTGATGATGGATGTGGGGGTGAAGTCCAAGAGGGAAAAATGGCACTTGCTCCACTCTCTGCCAGATTTCAGTCACTTCCACTGCTTCCCCCAAGCAAACTGGACCCATCTGGTACTGATTCCCTGGGTGGGTGGGCCTGCGCATGCACTAGGACCCCATGGGTCTCCCCAGCAAACTCTCCTGTGAGGTTGGGACTCCCTCCCAGCACCTCAGCCCCTACAAGTATTTTCAGTGGGTGCTTTTAGGCTTCACTTCCTGGCGCTGGGGTACTGTGTCGCACAGTCTGTCTTGCTGCCCGTTTTTGCCTGGTCTATCTGTGCATGAATGTGTGTCCACGGTCCGCCACCACCTGTGCGCCTGGAGTGACTGCACACCCAGGACCACCACCGGCTTATCCCATGGGGACCCAACTCTGTCGGCTGCTGACTCCGCCCTTCTTACTGGTCCGGGTGAATCATTGTTGTCGGACTCCTGCACAATTCAATTTTCTCTCTGTTCTGGTTGGGTTTTCTTTCTTTCTTTTTTTTTTTTTGGTTCTATATTTTTGTTGTCCTTAATCTTGGTTGTGAGAGGAGGCACAGCATGTCCAGCTATGCATCCATCTTGGCCAGAAGTCGGATGAACATCTGTCTTCTGTCTTCCTGTCTAGAATCTTATTTTCTAAACTGCCAGATAGGTTATCACTTTGCTGATTCAGCAGTATCAAAGCAGCTCTGTCTTCTATACACCTTTAAATCTCCGATTCTTGGCCAACATGTATAACAATAATTGCATCTTAGACTATTATCACTATAAGAAGAACTTAAATAAAAGTAAATGTTCTATTAAACCAAAACAATAGCCACACTATTGATGTATGGTCAATGACTACCAACATTTGTGACATTTTTTTTTATAATTGGAGTTTTCATTTCAATTCTAAAATAGAGAAACTAGTTTCACAAGTTTTAAAAGAACCTTTCTTCATTATCTGAGTGGAAAAGTTTGACATATTCATTAAATTCATGTAGATTAGCCCTGGCTGCTGTAGCTCAGTGGATTGAGCACAGGCCTGCAAACCAAAGGGTCTCCGGTTTGTTTCCCAATCAGGGCGCAGCCTGGGTTGTGGGCCTGGTCCCTGGTTGAGGGCACATGAGAGCAACCACACATTGATGTTTCTCTCCCTCTCTTTCTCCTTCCTTTCCACTCTCTAAAAATAAATAAATAAATAAAATATTTTTTAAAAATCATGTAGATTAATCACCAACATTTCTTCAGCTAACACTCAAAATTTATAAAACTGAATTCCCTATCTTCCCAAAATCAGTTAACCCCCATGGTAAATCTATTTGTCATTATTATTTTTAATCACCCAAGATGAAATTTTGGAATTGCTTTGACTTACTGTCTTTTAAACTTCCAACATCTAGTCAATGATTAATTTTTATAGTAAAAGATTAAGCTTCTATTGTGTATTGTGTGCTTAAGATAGATAAATTAAAAAGCTCATACTTAAACACATCAAGAACTCATACCCCATTTGTATCTTTCCTTCTTCTATATTTCTATGGCTGCTAAACTAATCTTAGTTAGCTTTCTTGATTCCCATCTCCTATACCCAATTTATCCTAAGTTTAATTCCAGATTAATCTCAGCAAAAAATGCTTTGCATATGTTATAATCTTTTCCCCCCAAAATTTATTCATTCCACTTTTCCTACAGAATTATGTTACATATTTTTAGTGGGTATTCAAAACTCTCAACAATATGTTCCTCATCCTACTTTGAAGATCTCTGTCCACTCCCCTGAACCTTCTGTTCCATCTAGTCTACACACTACTCCTACACAAGCCATACATACCCCTACTATCAAGCCTTAGTTCTTTCCATTTCCTTTGCCTCGGATGTATACTTTACTGCATTAAAGCAGCCTAAGTAGAATAATACAAGTTGAAGAACATAATTTTATACAACTTTAGAGGTATATCATTTAAAGGAGCATTAGACACTTACTGAATAAAACTAAATATGACTTCTAAGTTTTATTCTATTGTTCCATTTAGATTGTACATACCTTGAAGCTTCCTGATTTTGAGGTCTGTACAATCTAACTAGGAAATCAAATGTATATGTGAAAGTCAAGTAGATATATATTTTTTTAAATCTCCCTCCTCTGTGCACAACATGTAGAGGTAGAACTTAAATAACTCACTATAGAACTTCTTTAAAGTTTGGATGGGGTACAGGGAGAGAAGGGGAAGGGTCAAGTCAAGGAACATGTCCAAAGTACCCATGGACAAGGCCAATGAGGTGGGGATTGTCTTTGGGGTAGGGTTTGGGTGGGACAGGGGAGAGCAATGGGGAGGGGGGAATGGGGACAACTGTAACTGAACAATGGTAAAAATATAATACTTATAGATTATTTTGTCATAAATAAGGTTCCCTTATTATAAATCTTACTTTTATTTGAATAACTTAAGCCTTTACTCTTTTTGTTGAATTTATCTTAGAATTAATTGTACTATATGAATTGATTACTATGAATCAGAGTCTTTATCAAAATTCCATTAGCACACATAGAATTGTAGAACGTAGGACTTTCAGGGGTTGACAAGTTCTCAAACATATAAAGAAACTGAAGCACAAAGTGTTTCTGGAAGGTACATAGTAAAGAACTGGAAGCATAATGTCTGGATCTCATCTCGTCTCTCTGGTGCTTTTGCTAACGACATCCAGAATATAAGGTACCAATCACACTAACATAAGTACAGTGTAGGAAGTAAAATTAAGCAATTATTAACCTAATAGCATTCCTTATAACTAGACTGAGACATATGTAATAATATCCCACAAACATAAATAAGAATGATGCATATTTTTCTAAAATTAATATTGATGATAAGAATTTTAGTACTGATTTATTTCGATGGTGAAGAGAAGCCTCCAGTCCATTATATCCTATCTCACTTTTTGTTACCTTGTTATTTTAAAAACTCTTTAGTTATTAATACTAAAGAAAGTTTTAAATGGGTGAAAATTGGTTTCTAAATTTTGCCAAGCAATGGTTTCATGTACACTCATAATAATAGTAATATTAATTGATAGAATGCCTACTCTGTGGCAGATCTTTCTCAGAACTTTATATAAACTGATTCACTAAAATTATACACAATCCCTTTAAAGTAGATTCTGCTATCAAATCCATTTTACAGGTGAGAAATGTGAATCTCTGAGGTTTAAAAAACTTGCACAAGGGCACACAGCATCATCTAACGCCAAATGTCTTCCTCTTCAGGACAGTAGTCTAACTTATATGGAAACATTTGGCTTATATCTCTTAAAATAGAAAATAGAGAAAAGCAGTTTACCATTCTTTAGTCCTCAAATCTTCAATGAAAAGTTGCAAATCTCTGGAGCTAACTGGCCTAAAATATCCTGTAAAATACTAAGAGATGACAGCAGACTTGTAAAATTCATAACATTCTCCATTTTGAACAATTTATGATTTCAGTAACATAAAATACTCTAGTACTGTTGCCTGAATTTTTCTTTGACAAATGGTGTCTTTTTATTTGCTTTCTTAAGTAGTTGTTCTTCTGCCACCAGTTAAATTATTATTCCTCAGGTTTTACTTTTCTGCTAAGCTGTGATTCATCAAGTTTAAAGATAGACATTCAATCGACCAAATATCTTTCTCTTTTTACTACTTAATCTGATAAATGCAAATATGCCAAAACAATGAAAAAATCTCCAATCAGGAAATTGTTTGTGTTGCATATGAAAGGATTTGACAGAATTGATAGAGCACTCAATTCATTGCATGATTGACTGTCTACCAGGTTTTAATTAAAAGAGAAAAGATGTAATAAATAGAATTGATAAATCTAAGTCAGTGTAGAGTCAAATTTTGACAGTCCCCAAGGCAGCCTTGATTTTTTTAAAGCTTGTTCATGATTTATGTTTTGAGAAAGTGGGAATTTCATTAAAAATAATTAAATTCCATTGTGTTTCTGCATACACAGAAATTTGATGATTGTTATCAGGCTCTTATGCTTCAAATTATTTTTGTCCATCAACTACCTATTGTCAACACATTGCATATTTAACCTTTTTACATCCCTGTCAACCTAAGGAAGTGCCCAGATGTATCTCAAGAAGATGTGACAATAAATTAAGATATGTTTTATCTTCAATAATAATAACAGCATTATTTAGTATATATTACATGCAAGGTACTGGATAAGCACTTTTCATTTAATCTTTCCCTAATCCTCGTAGTAGCCCTATAAGACAAAGTACTATTTTAATACAAAAAAAAAACAGGCACAAAGAAGTTAAGTACATTATCTAATCAAGAAGTATTAGAATTCATGTTCTAACCAAATTGCCTGGTTCTATAGCCCATGTTTTACCAACCCAGCAATAACCCCTATCTGTCCTTCCTCCTGGCCTACAGCTGCAGAAAGTAGATGAAACTGGTCTGTGATCAGTTTTGAATTGGGTCACCATCACATACCCATTGGCATACCAACACTGAGAGGTGAAAGCAAGGACAAAAGGAGAAAATAAGAATCTGTGGTGTGAGAAAAATAGAGACCAGACTGACAGCAGGGAGTTAGTTTCTCCTAAAATTCCAAAAAGATAGTCCCGGACTTTCTGACTTCCTCTTGGGCCTCTTCATGTTTATATATAAATAAAGTAGATTGATAACCTGGGCTCCCGAGTCCCGGTCCCTTTCTGGGAACCATGGAACACTTAACTCCATCATCCTTTCTGAGGCTTCAAGAAGATGTCTTCGTGAGTGTGCTTGGATAACCTCATGGAGGCATGATCATTAAGAGAAGAATTTCAACAATGTGTAAAGAATTAAAATTTATCTTCTCAACAATTCTATACAAAATTAAGATGCCACACTCCTGTGTGAAACTCTTCTCAAGCCACTCTCCAGCTCAACCTCATTGTTCTTGCTATGACCCAACTGTCACTTGTTTTGGACCAGTTTATCCCCTTAGAGATAACCAGGATAATTTCCTGACATCATTCTAAACGTAATCACCAAGGTACTGATTTAGACATAAACATATTAGCATATACAAATTGATTATACAAAAGCTGTAGCTCAGAAAGAGTAAATTTAAATAGAATCTAAATCGCTATTATGTGAGCCAAACACAAACAAATAAATATTGTAGTGGAGTGTGTGTGTTTGTGTGGCTATTGAAGTATATTACTGAAGAGCTACTGAACAAATGGTTTATTATCTATTTTGGAAAACAGTGTATTAAATATAAATGAACCCAGAAGGCTGACATTTGACAATGGTGCCAAATGAAAAGCAAATACAAGAGAATTCAATTAAGAATTTTGAATTAAAAATAATATTTGATTTCTTCCTCATATGGAGCATAATTACAGCTTTCCATTGTGTAAAACTATTGGTTCAATTTTATAATACAGAAAATTGCTTGACAATTCACCATTTAAATTTACTATTTCTGTACAAAACAGATATTTTGTTTTAAAATACACTACACTTGTACGAACTGTAACTGGTTGTCTGAAATGAGGTGATATCTAATACCCCCCACCCCCTGCACACTGCCCAGTGCCACTGATGCCCCGTAAAAATGCCATCTGCTTCTGGTCATGCAACTCAATGGATTTTTCAGCTCTGTCTGCCACCCTTGTTCATTCTCTAGTACAGTTTGCAGTCCCCAGCTGTTGCAGCCTATGCAGAATCTGACGGCCTTTGCACTAACAGCACATTTGGGCTGTCTGCCAGGCTTTCCTTTCAGGTTCTGGGCCCTGCCTCTCCAGGACTGCCTTGCTTCATGCATTGCCCTGAGCAGGCAAGTCCCTCCCTTCCCACAGGCTTCCCTGGTCTGCATTCTCAAGCCTGATTCCCAGCTTCAAAGGAAGGAAATGAACTGTAATGAGCAAGTGTTCGTGCAATAAAAGTTGCAATTTCCCAACTTCTTTCAGGGATTTTAGAGAAAATCACAGAAATGAGTGAGAATTCAATTGAAGATTCAGAAGCAGGATTTTTATATCAAAATATTTAAAGGAACATAAAACCTCTGACCAAAACACCAACTGTAGATTATAGCTATTCACAAGTTTAGATCATATGATTGAATGTTTAAGATATTCTTAGAGAAAAAAAGTAGCCATATCAATGTACCTATACAGTGCACACAAATTATTACACACACTGACATAAATGCATACACTAATTCTAATTTTCTTAAAATTACATGAACACAAAGCAAGCTACAAAATGGAGCCACTTAGTGCAAAGCTGTCCAATAGGAATATGTGAGCCAGGTATGTAATTTAAAATCTTCTCGTACACAGGTGACAAACACAAGGCCCATGGGCCAAATCTGGCCCTCCACCTTGTTTTATCTGGCCCAGCACCTTGTTTCTACCTGGCGGCAGCACCAAGCTCTTGCTTAACTGTTAAGGAGTAGTTACATTCACACAGTCCTAAAATTACATTTGGCCCTTTGAAGGCAACTGCAAGGCTGATGTGGCCCCTGGTGAAAATGAGTTTGACACTCTGTGAATCTAATATCTATATTTTAATTAAAATTCAGAGGCAAATATATTATTTTAAATAATATATTTTATTTGACTGAATATATCCAAAATGTTATTTCTATATAAATTTCATATACAAAATATAATAATTATGTAAATATAATTAAATATAAAATTATTGAGATAACAACATTGAGATAAGTTCAATGATTTTTATGTGGTCTTTGATCTCTTAAACTTGATTTGCATCAGCCACATTTCAGTTCTCAAAAGTCACATGTGGTTGGACAGCACAGTCCTAGAAGGTGGATACTTGTTATCAATTTCCTATTAAAAGAATTATTTCTGTAATGAGAGTACATTCTTAAAAAATTAGATGAAAATTTATGCTTATTAATACCCTAAAATAATTTAAGAGATTTAACTCTCACCAAAAGAAGTTCTCATTTTATATACTTACTTATAGAGCATCACTATGCAATCACAAGCTCTTGTTCTAAATTCCTACTATTGCCAGATTAAAGACTGAGCTCTCTCATTCTAGGCACCAATCAAGCTGGATTTTGCACAGAAAGTTGCCCCAGCCCTGTCTATGGAAATATGGTTCTGGGACAAGGAAAGACAGGTTAATAGAATAGTATATTCAGTGAACAGAATATGCAAAAACAAGGCTTAGGAATTAGTGTGATTCCAATTCTATCTGCAATTTTAGGGATGACTTAACATTTCCACAAATTCTTGTTTCCCTAATTAACTTTTCATGCTCTCTTCTCTCCTTATCTATAACTACAAATTTAATGAGAATTGATTTCATTACAAGGGTTGTCTAAGTAAGAAAGCCCTACTTTTATAAAGGTCATTTTAGAAAAGTTTTTAAATCCATAGGAAAAAATACCAGCATTTTCATTTTAAAAAGGCAAAAAAAAAAAAAAAATGTCCTCCTTTAATTCATTAAGCAACACCACAGTTATGTATTCATTTCTTTCTTCATTCAACCAGCATCTTTTGAATAGACATTATATGTCCTATGTTGCATGTACATAAAACAGCAAAACAACAAAGAAAGTCTCACCTCCTGCCTAGAAGTTTACATTCTGTCAAAAGAGACAGACTGTGCACGGTCTGTACTCATGTTAGAAGTGTGCAAGGTGCTCTGAGAGAGCTGTGAACAGGTTATTTGGAGAGACATCAAATAGGCACCTAACCTCACTTCCATGGGCCAGTCATCTCTCAAAGAAGAAAGAGCTAGGCTGAGCTGGTGGAGAAAATAGACGTTTGAAGGCCAAAGGAAGAGAGGGAAAAACAAACAGTGTTCTTGAGAGAACTTGGTTTCAAATGAGGCAGTCTTTTATGGAACTTTAAGAAAGTTCGTCTGGCTAGTTTGTAAGTGTGGGGAAAATGTGGCCAACACTGAAGCTGAGGAATTGAATAAGCAGAAGCCAACTTTTGAAGGACACAGTAAAGCCATCCCAAGGGTTTACGTATAAAGAGCAGTTTTTCCATGGCATAAATCAAACTATTCATTTTATTTCTTTCAACAGGATTGGGTCATATTTTCTAAAGAATCCCAACTGAAACTAAAGAGAAGAGAGTTCAATTATGCATTATAAAATCATGCTGCCTGTCCTGTGGATAACTCAGGGCCAGGGAGCAAACTGGAGTGAGAAAACCCCACAGAACAAATGGTATTCTTTAGCAATTAGTAGCTATCTTGACATTTTGTGATTAAAGGTAAGAAAAGAATATGATAATGATTCCCAGATCTCTTGCTCTGCTACTAAAAGGGTAGTAATGTCATTTATTAAGACAGGGGGAGATAATAATAAATGTTAAATCAAACACACTGTGCCAAGTATTGTACTTATTTTTTATATTAAGAACTTTAATCTTGACAATAATCATATGAAGCAAATACTATAATTATACAACTTAACTGTTGCAGCAACAAAGACAGAGTTAATCACTAAGATTACAAAACCATCTAGGTATTGGAGCCTAGGTTTCAGTACAAGCTGTGTCGATTCAATCTGTGTCTCCAGAGGTACCAGTTTTGGCCAGTACATTCAAAATACAGGAATCACATAAAGCCTACTTTCTAGTATTTTTTTTTATCCATAATGGTTTCAAAGAATGTTATATTGTCGTAATTTCTGAACCATTCTTAAGAAGAGATGCATGACCAAAAGTGTTTAAAGAAACTTTATTCCACTGAACTAAAAATCTTCCAGCAGTATATGAATCTCTGCTAGACTAGCCAATATGATTCTTTTAGGACATTTAACATGACATTGTCAAAATATGCTCATACATAAAGGAGTCTAATGTTAGTCACAAGGACATAAAGTGCTGCATAGAAAATATAGTGCAGCATAATAGTCTAATAGCTAGGTATGGTGCCAGAAGGGTACCTGAAATATCGGGGGCATAGATAACTTTGTGAGGTATATGACTGTCTAACCTCTAGGCTGTGCATCTGAAACTAATACAAAATAATAGTAAATGTAAACTGTAATTGAAAAATAAAACTTAAAAAGCTTATGTTCTGGAAGACATTTTTATTTGGAGTTTTGAATCATACTTATGAGCGGCTTATTGTTGGGTGACCACAGCCCCAGATTGTCCCATATAGCACTGGTTTGTGCTGTCTCAGCATGTAATTATTAATAGTAATAGCCCCTTATATAACTCTAAGAGGTATCCTAGTTTAGGAGATACATTGGTCTTCCTAAAGGTTGGGCACACATAAAGGAGAGAACATTTCCATATCTTGGTACTGTGTATAACTGTGAGTGTAAGCATGTGTGGATGTGACCAAGTATGTGTGTGTGCTGGGAAAGCATTTCGAATGAAATATCATGGAATTTCTTGTTTTACCCAGAATCTCAATTCTTCTAAACTCCCACTTCACCTATTCCCCACTCTACCCTCCTCAGCCTATGTAGCTACAAAAATAAAGAATATAAACCCTCTACAACAAAGCTCAAAATTCAAGAGAAAAAAGTGTGGAAGGGAAAGATTCAGAATGACACAGAACAAATATTCCCTCTTCCTGATTTTGGAGACTAGATTCTTAAACAATTCTAAGGACTTGGAAAGTTGAAGAGGGAGAAGTCACATAGATAAGAAACCAAGATACAGAATCCACATCAGCACAATCCAGGGCAAGAATCCACATTGTGTTGTTTCATACATAACTTCCCAGTATGCCCAACTATCAACAGTCACGCATGGTTCATTGGCTGATTAGTTTGATGGGGCTCTACTCAGTCCTTCCACATGCTCCATCGGACCTGCCTGTGCACACAGTGTGCTATCCAGAGGCCCAATGCACTTAAACAACTTGCGGCCTTGGGGTAAGGGAGGTGGGATGAATTATGTAGAGGAAACACCTCTCCTTTGACTAAAGTGAGATTAAAATGTTACAGAACATTTAACTCGATTGTGTTTCATTGGGAGGGTTATTATATTTCATTTCCAGGTGTTTCTCAAAGAAAAAATAAAATTATATAATACTTTGACTTTCTGTTTACTCCACCCTGAGTGGGACCAACACTCCATGGCAGTAGCCAGGAGAATAAGAAATATTGGCAACAGATCACCACAATCCAGGTTACCTGGATTACCGTAAAACCAGACCAACCTGCTGAGGGCACCGGGAATGAGCCTTTATGTTTACTCCTCCAAATCAGCCTCAAACAGAGATGTTCATTCTAATTATTCCTTTCAACATCATTACGGAGTTTCTAGTCTGTACAAGAAAGCAAGAAGGAATAATAAAAGACACACAGATTGGAAAACAAGAAATAAAGTGTCTCCACTTTTAGACAACATGCTTGTTTATATATTAAATGCCAAAGAGTCTATAGAAGAAGCTCCTAGAATAACCAAGTTTAGCAAGTTTGCAGGATACAGTCAGTATACAAAAAAATCAACTGTGGTTCTATATCCTAGGAATGAGCAACTAGAAATTGAAATTGAAAAAAAATCCAGAAAACATTAAATACTCAGTTATAAATCTAACAAAATATGTACAAGATCTGCACCCTCAAAAACTACAAAACACTGATGAAACAAAATGTAAAAGTTTAAAGAAACACAGTATGAGGGGAGTCCCCCCCCACAAAAATGGAATTATCTTCTGGAGGGCTGGCCCCTTGTAGTACAGGCTTCCCCCACTGAGTGTTGTAGGAACCCATCTGTATCAGTGCGCCAGGGAGCATTGCTGTGAGAGGCTGCGTTTCAGTGAATTTTTTTTGAAGCCTCTTTTCAATGCATTTGCCCATTTCATGATGGGTGATTAAGGAGTGCGCCTGCCCACACCGTGCTCAGTGTTCAGCAGCCTTTGCCCTACAAACAGCACAACCTCCTTGCCCTACTCTCCCTACTCACCCAATTAAAAATCCTAATCAGTAGTACGGAAATGCATGTCTTCTTCTCTGCTGCTTCTAAAAGTACAAATTACCTAGCGCCTGATACTTCCGTAGCTAATTTTGGGGTCACAAGGAGTAAGTCAACTTGAGAATCAAGTGGACACTAAAAAAGGAGCATACAGAAATGTATTCTGGTCAGATCTTTAAACCATGAATCAAACTATTCATTTTATTTCTTTCAACAAGATTGGGTCATGTTTTCTAAAATATCCCACTGACACTAAGGAGGCTTGTATATAATAAAACCCGAACTGGAATAGTCTGTTTTTTTTTTCTCAAAACATGTACCAATGTCTTCTGAATCTTCCATCTAAAGACATGGCATCCAGATAGTGCCTACCTTGTAATAACTCAACTCTTCTCTCCCACTTTTGGCCTGTCTCAGTTTCCTCAGACATCACAACATTTCTAACCGGGGATATCCCGTAGCAGTATAAAAGCACACTATCTAATTGCAAAGTCTATTGTTCATAACAACTCACAAAATATGTGTTTCATATGTTATTAAATATCTTGGGCAATTCATAAAACTCTCAAGAATCAGTGCAGATTCGCCTTTACATCTCGGTGCCTTTCTGCCCCAGTTGGAACTGTATGTAGTACTGTGAAAGATCTGCTATTTCTTTGGCTGGTATCTGGACACCTGAGAATAAAAGTGCATGTAATGCTGTTATACTAGAAAAATGTTTTAAGGGTTGTCTTCTTTATATAGCCCATTCTTGCACCAGAAAGTTCTTGGATCACCCAAAATAGCTATTTCCTTTTATCTTTTAATTTTTTACAACAATTTTTATTTTATTTGAAAATATATGCCTATAGTAATTTTTGAGTAAAACAACAATTAGCAGCAAACAGCTTCACTGACTTGGATTGTTTTTAAAGTCTTTGGGGAAAACTATCATAGATCCCTCCACCTTAACACTACAGAAATACAAATATTTGTGGGTTGCCTTATAAAGGTTGTTTATGCACACATTTTATGTAATTATTTTCAAATTTAATATTCATTGCTATGTTTTTCCATTTAACATTTTAATGTAATGTTTCTATGTTGATACATAGTTTGAATAATTATCATTTTCATGTCTTCATAAATTTAGCCACATTTCCCACTATTACCTTTCAGAGAAAACATGTTTATCTCATCAATTCTCTGCAGAACATAATTTCAGTTATTGAACAAAAACTTAGATGTAGAAATTTTTCTTTCAAAGAGCATTTACCTCTGGCATCTACTCAAGAATGCAGAAACTCTAAGAAACATCCAAACTCTAAGTCCAATGTACACTGGGTCAGAGGTACCTGCTCAGGAAGGTTCATTCTCCTGTTTCAATTTGAAATGTCAATTTCTTAGGAAAAGGCCCAGGAAATTTCTCTGCCTACCCTCCTCAAGTTGACTATGAGGAAACAGCACATCATCTATCAGTGTCCAGCTGCTTGCTACATACCTGGACCAAGCACACTAATATCTACTGAGTCTGGCATTGGCTTTAATTTTTAAAATATTACAAAACTCATCCAGGCGCTCAATTTTTAAATCCTATTTCACTTCTTCAAAGCACTCATAATGAACACTCCTCTCTCATTGACATTTTCCAATTGATTTTTCACAAAGTCAACTTTCCCTTTCCTACCAATTCTCTACATGACATTGCTCACATTTGGAGGCGATCTCAGAGGCCATCCTCAGAAAAAAAGAGGCAGAGACCTATTTATTAGTAAGGACTCCTTACTGTCTTTAAAACCTCAAAGCACTGATATGAAAATAAAAGTATTACAGCTAACATTTTTTGAGGACTTAGATCAGTCAAGCACAGTACATAGCACTTTATATATATATATTTTTAAATTAATTATCACAAAATCTTAGGAGACAGGTATTATGATAAGTTTCATTTTGGGGGGAAGAAATGGAGATTTTAAGGTTTATTAATAATTTGCTCAAGATCACATAAAGCACAAACATTAATGTTGAGACAGGATTGTTGTTTAATTCTACTTAACCTAAAAATCAACAAGGGTAACTCAAGAATTAAATAGTAACCACTCAGAGAAGATGAGAAAATAAGAGCTTGTTCATTATATGAAAATAGACTAAATAATATATTTTCTGCATACTTTTCTGTGAAGTAGATTATACCTCTTCTCATTCCCCCACACACCCATGCCTAACAGGAAAATTTATGAATGCATCTTTTCTAGACTAGGCTTCAGAATCTTCCCCAAGACAGTGAACTAGGCAGCCATCCCCATTACCTGGGGCAGGCTGAAAATGTGATTCTTCCTGCCTTCCCAGGACCCTGATACAGGCCCCCTGACCGGACACGTCCAGAAGGGCAGCTGTGGTCTGCATCCTGAACAAAGAGGGTG
Source organism: Anoura caudifer (assembly GCA_004027475.1). NCBI lineage: Eukaryota > Metazoa > Chordata > Mammalia > Chiroptera > Phyllostomidae > Anoura > Anoura caudifer. The sequence continues at coordinate 13,955 of PVKU01005215.1, forward strand.
GGATAGTATCATCTCCTCCATAACACACTCTTGAGAGGATTAGATGAGCTAAAACAGAGTTCCAGATAACTTGATAAACGTGTATGCCACAGGAAAACATTATTATGAGCCAGGCATGTTTCTACATTTTTAGGCTACACACCAGTAAACACAGCAAAGATAAATCCATCTCACTACTACCCTTTCACAAAGCTTAAGGTGACCAAAGAGTATTCTCCAAATGCACTGTCATTTATTCATTTATTTATTCATCAAATGTTTTCAACAAACACTCTTAATTATCCACTATGTGCCTTAGTCTGAATATTAAAAAAATGAACTGAATTTTGTTTGAAGAATATTAAAAAATGCAAACCCTGCCTTCAAAAAACACTTTTACTCAATCAAGAAATCTCAATAGGAATAAACACAGCTAACTATAATAAAATTTGTGAGGCATTATGAAATAGGTAAATGTAACAGCTACAGAAATACAAGCAATATTGACTCTACCTGAAGACATGAACCTTGATTTAAAATATGAATAGACAGCCCTGATGGTGTGGCTCAGTGGGTTGGGTGTCATCCCATGAACTGAAGGCTCACCGGTTTGATGCCTGGTCAGGGTACATGCCTGGGTTGTGAGCCAGGTCCCTGATGGGGGGCATGTAAGAGGCAACCAATCAATGTTTCTCTTACACATCAATATTTCTTTCCCTCTTTTTCTCTCCCTTTCCCTCTCTCTAAATAAAAACTAAAAGTAAAATCTTAAAAAATAAAATATAAATATATAATGCATTGGTATTTAAAACATCTAGTAGATCTGAGTATTATTTTAAAGGGTAGTGTCCTTCATCATCTAGTTTTAACAGAAATTTCATCTCAGTAATATCTGCTTGCTTTTTAAAAAAGAAAAACACACCATTACTCCACACTGTACTTAAATAGATGCACACTATATATTAAGCATGTGTGGTGAGTGACTCATTGGGGTACAGCTATCACAAGCCCAACCCTACATTCTCTGAAGGAATACTGTAATTCAGAGGTGGGTCTGCGCATGCCTCACAGGTTTAATTTAATTAGCACAGTGCTGACCTTTGTATAATACTAACTTATAATCCTTCTTCCCTAAGGACTGACCTGCTCATTATATTTTCTGCCTGAAACTTAGAACACATTGATTTCTAATTGCCAGTTTATGAAACTACCAAGTCATGCCTGTCAAGTGACTGTTTTCAACCAAACAGCTTAAAAGTTATACAAGCCAACTCAAGTAACAGAAGCATGAATTAGAACCTGCAGGTTGCAAAGGATGCAGCGGATGTGAAGGCCAAGTTCAGGACTGCAAAAGTGACCATGAGGACAAGGGTACAGGACAGCTCTGGCTCTAAAATGACCTGCCTCCATAACAAGCTGATATGTTCTGGTCAGAAGTTTTAGGTTTTATTATGATAAACAATTCTTTAGAAAGTTTAAGTAAATTACATACACACATATGGAGTATTTTATGCAGAAAACAATAATTCTACTGAGTATATGACCTATCTGGGAAGCTTTAAAAGGCTTTGTGTGACAATTCAGGCTTTGGATACAAACATATACTTAAAGCTGTGCATATAAGTTAGAATTAGAATCATCTGGGAGTAACAGAGACCTAAAATAATATTGAAGAAAGACAGAATTTTCTTTCTTAATGGGTTACTGGGAGGAGGATGCTCCAGTCCAGAAGCCTTACTGAACCAAAGTCCCTTCCAGCTCTTTGCTTTGCCATCTGTATGGTATAGTTCTCATAATCATGGTTTAAAGGAAAATTAGAGCTCCAGGCATCCAATTTGTGTTACAGGCACGTTAAAAACAAAAATGGAAAAAAAGTAGACCATTATGCAATAGGGTTTCCAGAAGTTGCCACATATTTACATTCGGTTGGCCAGATTTAGTCACATGCTCACTCCTGGCTGCAATGAAGGCAGAAAAAAGCTTTTTTTTTTAATTCTGGCAGCCACCTGCTTCTGCTAAAGCTTGGACGTATTCCAACTGGAGGACAGGCAGAGAATGGCCATTAGAAGGTTTCTTACTAGTCTCTGCCATATCATTTTATTAATTGGGTGATTTAAAAATACTTTGAGAACATAAAAATAAACAAAAATGAATTATTTGTAGTCAACAAAATAAGACAGAGTGCAAAATGGCCAGATAGGGAAATAACAAGGTAAAGAATTAAAACAATCTTTGTAATGTTAGACCTTGGAGGGCAGAAAGAAAATAATATGTTTTCAGTAGGTGAATAGAAAGGAAAATGAAGAAATATATAGATCTTCATCAGTGGAGAGAACAAGCAAATGAAGAACAAAAATTAAATCCAGTTAGAGAAGGAATCATTAAACAGAAAATGTGTGAATGAGACTTGAGCTCTCTAGAAATTTTCCACATAGGTAATTGACTAGTTTAAAATTTAATTATTTGCCCTGCCTGGTGTAGCTCAGTGGATTGAACGTGGGCCTGCAAAGCAAAGGATTACGGTTCGATTCCCAGTCAGGGCACATGCCTGGGTTTCAGGCCAGTTCCTGGGAGGGGACGCATGAGAGGCAACAATACATTGATACTGATATTTCTCTCCCTCTCTCTCTCCTTCCCTTTCCCTCTAAAGACAAATAAAATTTTAAAAAATAAACTAAAATTTAATTATTTAAAGTCATGTTAATATTTTTTTAAAAATTATCTGAAGTCTACTAAATTTACAATGAAAATAGTGCTAGGAGCTCTAAAACATAACAAAAAATTATTTTTTCTTTCAAAACAATGAAATCATTTCACATTGAAGTTCAAAACTTCATGTGGTAAGAAATATTTTCATTCACTAATGTAAATAATTCTATAATAAGTAAATAAGGGAAGACAATGGCATAATGAGTAACTTTGGGAAACAATGTGTTAGAGCTGGACCTTATAGGAAAAGACGGACATCAACTGGCAACATAAAGACTTGAGCTGGAGAGTTAAGAGGTGGGAATGCAGGAAGAAAAGCTATGATGCAACTTCTAATCAGTGCAGGGTATAAAAGATTCATTTGCATAGAAAACATTCAATAGCTTCCAGTCCATGCTAGACTACTCTCTTCTCTGCTCACCCCACAAACCCATCTCTAGTTAGATTAAGAAGAAAGAAACCATCACTATTTAGGAAGCTGGCCATCATGCACCATTGGTTCATCATACATGACTTCTGTAAATATCTTTAAAAGCATAAAAGTCTTTGTAAAAATCACAATATGACAAAATTCAGATCGAGTACTAGAGATCAGGAATATTAAGTAATATATAGATGTGGAAGGTCTTTTAAACTGAAGTTATTCTAAGCTTCAAAATAAGACCATCTCCCAGGGTGAAGGACACCAAGACATGTATTCCCAATACCTTTGAGTGGTGGGGGCTGGCCAACAAAATTAATTAATCTCACGAGTGTGCCATTACTTTGGTGATACACAATGCCTAACAACAACAACAACAACCAAAAATGTTTCTGCAACATCAGACAAGTTAATAGGTAAGTGTATCCTCTTGTTTTTAGCTGTATCCACCACAAAGTAGTACAGTAAAACTGGTTATCCTGTTATAATACTAAATCAGTAGACAGTTTTTATGTGCCACTGATTAAATTAAAATGGGAAAATAAACTATTATTTAATAAGACCTTTTTGACAAAACTTTTCCCAATGATGAACTTGCTAAGCTAAAAGAATAAAAGCTATTACAGGGATTGTTGGTGATACAGATGGGAAACACTGAGCCCATTTTGAGAAATGATAGTAATTTACATCTTTGTAGAAAATCATTTCAGTTAAGTAGAAGTTTTCCGTATTTAGGTTCTTTTTCTAAATAGTTGAAAAGTCATCAGTCTACTTTTATAATAATTAGTATTTCAATGCAAACATTAGAAAAATTTAATTTGCCCTCCATGTTTTTATCAGAGTTAAGAAGTTGTGAAGAACAATAGCTCTTCTCTCATCATTTCAAAATGTCCTGAGATAGTTAATAGCGCCCTAAAATAAAGAACTTACTGAGATTTTTAAAACTTAGCCACAGCACCAGAACACATTTGTAATAATAAACAAGTAATAATCCATCATCTGCTATTTTGATATTCCTGTCAGAACCATAAGGCTTATTTCACACACACATAAACAGTTAAGTACCAATGGTGGCTGAAACATGTCTCACAGAGCGCCGCTTTGATTCTGAAAACCAAGTTTACTATTCTATAGTGAATTACACAGCAAAACCAAGGAGACTGTATTAGAAATCGATAACTCTGGATCTAGTTTCAGATAAGACAAACTGCTTCTAGGATTAGACCAATTAGAGACTTTCTAAGAATGGGACACGCTCCTCCAGAACTCGGCAACACAATCATTTGAGTATAGGAGGAAAATGTATTTTGTAAAATATGGTTTTAAAATGTCTTGCTAACATTTAATATATGAATTGATGGGAGTGCCTGTATAAAATATGCATATCCTGTAAGCACAACTTCAAAATATCATTGATAGAGATGTGCATTCAAAAGTTTAGAGACCATCAAATAATGGTTAGAGGGCTTTTCCTATTTTGTGGTTTTACAACTTATTTTGAAGTAGTCATTTCACTTCTCTGGTGGAAGGAAACTGAGAGTCATTAACACAGCAAAGCCCTTTGAAGCAGCAGATAAGGGAGTAACTAGAGTGTGCAGCACAAGGCAGTAAGGAGCAGAGATGAACTGGACAGCACTCACCTCACCTGAGTGGAACTATTTACTCTTCAGCTGATGGGGGCTCTGTAAGTACAGTATTTTGCTGTGTATAATGCACCCCCATGTTTTTGGCCCAAACTTTTAGGAAAAAAATTCTTTGTTTTAATTTTTTAATTCAATTATTTATTTATTCATTCATTCATTCATTCATTTATACTTAGGTACTCTTTTATATTCCTAAGGAATTCTTTAGCATTTATTTTTGAACATATGGTACAAGAAATTTTAGGTAACAAATAATTACAAAACACAAGAACAGACACAAGGTACAAGAAATTTTATGTGTATTGTCCGTGCATAATGTGCATCCTTACTTTTCCCTTATAAATTTGGTCAAGAAGGTACACATTATACACAGCAAAATATGGTACATGCAGAGTAATCCAGAGAATCCAAAAATTTAGATTTTATATTAACTTTCATGGTTTTAAAAGACTGTTTAGAGGAAAAAAGGGGAAACAACGAAACAAAACGTTATGGTGAAGACGGCCCTGTAGAAGGCAGGTTGCCCTGGCACACTGGTTGGGAGCATGAACTGGAGAGCGAGGCAGAGAGAGCTCAAGTCTCAGCTCACAGCTCTATCACCAACAGTTCGTTTGACTTGGCTCAGTTCCTAATTAGGCTCAACTTGTTTTATCATATGTAATATGAGAAAAACAACAGTCTGTCTCTTAGCTTGTAGTGAGGGTTAAATGACAAATGCACGCAAGCTATTTTAGCACTGTGCCCGGTATGCGGTAAGTACTCAGTGTCTCTGTCATAATAACAACTGCGTTTTTATTGTGTTCCAACCACTGTCAGTAATAACACTTGGTTTAAATTCTTTCACCAACCTTTGAGAGCAACGTAATCTGTGTTAAAGAAGAGAAAGCTGAAGATCAGAGAGAAATAAAATATGCCTTAAATCACTAATGAATAACAGTACTAAATAGAGTTGCCAGGATTCCAACTTTAACCATCTTCCCCAAAGCCTGAGTTTCAAGCTCTTTATAGCGAGCTATTCCTATTCTCATCTGTACAATCAGCATCTTCTGTACTGGAGAAATAGCTGAGTGGTTTCAGACTGTGGTTTCTTATTTCTATTTAAAAGATAAAAACAAAATGCTATCTTTTCTTCTGATGGTTTATGATCTGAAAACTTCACATAATAATAAAAAAACTTATTTTCAAAATTGTGTTACACTAAGCCTGAAACCTTGATTAACTCATGCAAGAAAATAAAAACAGGGATTCCTCAAAGAAGTAAACAGACTATGTAATTATCGGTTATGTAACATAATAATTGCCAAATTAATTAAAAACTACACCATCTCCTTTTACTGAAAATAGTCTGACTTCTCATCTAGGAACACTATAATCCCCCTTTACCTTCATTTCAGATTAATATCCTGAAGAGAAAAATGTAAATTTATCTGTGTAAGAGGAATGTCATTTAATATTTATGTAGGAAACATATAACTTCAAATTTATTAAGAGAGAATAATTTATTTAAAGCTTACTAGTTGTTCATTATGTTAGAAGCAATTTCTTCCAACATTTTATTTTTAGTCTCTATACAAGCAAATGAAGATTGAAGTAAGACTATCCTCTCAATGTTACTCAAACCCAAAATTTCCAGCATTTTATTTTATTTTCTGTACTCTAGGCCAGAAGTTTGCAAACTATGGCCTGCAGGTCAAAACTGGTCTTCTACTTGTTTTTGTAAATAAAACTTTATTGGTATTTTATTCTTTCTGGAGCAATTGTGAATGGGATTGTTTTCTTAATTTCCCTTTCTGTTTGTTCATTATTGGCATATACAAGTGCAACTGATTCCTGGATATTAACTTTGTATCCTGCTATATTACTGAATTCATTTATCAGTTCTAGTAGTTTCTTGGTGGAATCTTCAGGGTTCTCTATGTACAACAGCTTGACATCTGCAAATATAATGACAATTTTATATATTCCTTTCCAATTTAGATGCTTTTTATATCTTCTTCTTGTCTAATCACTGTGACTAGGACTTCCAGTACTATGTTGAATAAAAGTGGTAAAAGCAGGCATCCCTGCCTTGTTCCTGATCTTAAGGGGAACAATTGTAGTTTTTGCCAGTTGAGTATGATGTTGGCAGTTGGTTTTTCATATCTGGCCTTTATTATGTTTATGAATGTTCCTTCTATTCTCATTTTCCTGAGGGCTTTTATCATAAATGGGTGCTGAATTTTATCAAATGCATTTTATGCACCTATTGACAGGATCGTGTGGTTTTTGTCCTTCATTTTATTCATGTGGTGTGCCACATTTACTGATTTATGAATGTTGGGCCAACCTTGCATCCCCAGAATAAATCCCACTTGATCATGGCGTATAACCTTTTTGATGTATTACTGTATTTGTTTCACCAATATTTTGTTGAGGATTTTAGTATCTATGTTCACCAGGGATATTGGCCTATAATTTTTTTTTGGAGTACCTTTACCTGGTTTTGGAATTAGAATAATGGCCTCATAAAATGATCATTGGAGTCTTTCCTCCTCTTGAAATTTTTGGAACACTATGAGGAGGGGAGCTCTTAGTTCTTCACAGAATGTTTGGTAAAATTCACTTGTGAAGACATGCTGGTTCAGGGCTTTAGTTTGTTGGGAGGTTTTTTTTATTATTATTACTGCTTTGAATTCACTAGGTGTAATCTATCTATTCAGATTTTCTGATTCGTTCTAATCTAGTTTTGGGACAATGTAAAAGGCCTGTACTCAGAAAAGTATGACACTGAAGAAAGAAATTGAAGAAGATATAAATAAGTAAAAGTATATACTATGTTCATAGATAGGAAGAATTAACATCATTAAATGTCCATACTAACCAAAACAATCTATAGATTCAGTGCAATTCCTATGAAGATGCTAATGATGTTATTTCACAGAACTAGAACAAATATTTCAAAAATTTATAGAACTGCAAAAAACCCAAATAGCAACAGCAATCTTGAGAAAGAAGAATGTAGTTGGAAGAATCACACTACCTAATATCAAACTATACTATAAAACCATAGTAATCGAAACAGCATGGTACTGGCATAAAAACAGACATATAGATCAATGGAACAGAATAGAAAGCTCAGAAATAAACTCATGCCTTTATAGTCAATTAATAACTGATGGAGGAAGCAAGTACATACAACAGGCTAAAGATAATTTATTCAATAAATAGTGTTGAGAAAATTGGACACATGCAGAAAAGTGAAACTAGACCACCTTCTTATGTGACACACAAGAATAAATTCAAAATGGATTAAAGACTTAAATGTTAGACCCAAAACCATAAAAATCCTAGAACAAAATAAAGGCAGTAAAATCTTGGACAATGCTCATAGCAATAATTCTTCTGATATATCTCTTCAGGCACGAGAAAAAAAATAAATAAAAAGAACTAACTACATAAAACTAAAAAGTTTTTGCACAGCAGCGGAAACCATCATCAAAATAAAAAGACAACCCACTGAATGGGAGAACATATTCACCATTACATCTGACCAGAGGTTAATATCCAAAATTTATAAAGAACATATAAAACTCAACACCAAAAAAAAAAAACCCACAAACAAGCTGATTAAAAAATGGTCAATGGACCTGAATAGACACTTCTTCAAAGAGGGCACGCAGATGGCCAACAGACATATGAAAAGATACTCAATATCACTAATCATCAGAGAATGCAAATTAAAACCACAATGAGATATCACCGCACACCTGTCAGAATAACAATCATCAATAAATCAACAAACAACAAGTGTTGGTGAGGATGTGGAAAAGAGGGAACACTTTTACATGTTGGTGGGAATGCAGATTGGTGTAGCCACTGTGGAAAGTAGTATGGAGACACCTCAAAAAAATTAAAAATGGATCTTCCTTTTGACCTAGAGACCCTACCTCTGGGAATATATCTGAAGGAACCCAAAACACTAATTTGAAAGAACAGAAGCAGCCCTATGTTCATTTCAGCATTATTTACATTTGCCAAGATATGGGAGCCACTCATGTGTCCATCAGTAGATGAGTGGATAAAACAACTATGAGACATTTACACAATGGAATAATACTTGGCCATTAAAAAAAGAAAGAAAAAGAAAATTTACCCTTTGAGACAGTGTGGATGAACCTGGAAAATATTATGCTAAGTGAAATAAGCCAGTCAGAGAAAGACAAATACCATATGATTTCACTCATATGCAGAATCTAATGAACAAACTGAACTAAAAAGCAAAACAGAGACAGACTCACAGATGGACAGAAAATAACAGCTAGTGGTTTGGGGGTGCGGGGGGTGGAGGGATTGAGCAGAAAGGAAAAAGGACTCATGGACATGGACAGCAGTGTGGTGATTATGGGGGGTGGGGAGGAAGATAGGTGGAGATGGAAGAGAGTATAAAGGGTATGGATGATAATGGAAAAAATAACTAAAAACACTTTATTCGGACACCATCATTTTCATTATTTATGTATTACTATAGTTTCTTTTGCACTGAAATGGTACAGTTGAGTAGTTATGACTAAGGCCATATAGTCAACAGAACCAAAAATATTTATTACTTGGCCCTTTACAGAAAGAGGGTTGATGCAGCAGGTCTGTGGTATTCAAACCCTGTACCTTCCAAGGAAAGGTCTGGCTCTTGACTAGCTCCTGGGAGACAATGTCTATGCCCTTGGAATACTCTGCCTCTATAGAGTGTCTCTGTCTATCTAGGGCCATAGTCCACACCACATAGTTTATTATAACGATATGATTTGGGGTGGGATCCTCAGGTCAGAAATGCAGTTTGCAGCCTCTGGAGCACCTGGAGACCAACCCCAATAAAAACAGAATATCAAGGCTCGTGCAGGCTTCACTGGTTAACAAGACTTTATACATATTGTCACACATGGTTGTTCTGAGAATTAAGCCCTGTCCACACAATTCCACTGGGAGAAGACAACTAGAATCTTAAGCCTAGACTCTGCTCTATGCACATTTTACCTTTGCATATTTTAATATGCATTTTTCATGGTCATAAACTGTAACAATATAAGAGCTTTTCTGAGTTCTGTGGGTAGTTCTAGTGAATCCCTGAACCTGAGGGTGGTCTTCAAGACCCCTGATCCGACTGATGCTTTACAGAAAAAGTTTGCTAATCTCAAAATATCCAATCAGCAAAAATTGCTGAACTTCAGTGAATAAAATATATGATGGCTTTAGAATTCACATTGCTTTTTTTCTAACTTAATAGCAACATTTCAGTAAAAAATTGTTTTAAGCAAATTTGGATTCCTGAAATAAGACTATTCCACCAGTAATAAGCATCAAGCCAATCTACTTATTTTAACCCATGCAAATCTCAATTACATTTTAGCATATAATATTTATTTTTGGTAAAATCACAAGAAAAGGCATCAGTGTGCATTTTAAAATGCATTTCTACAGTGGCTACCAGTGGCTGCTAAGACTTAAACTTAACAAAAATGGTCAGGATGACATAAACCTGTCCGTTGAGCAGCCTTGGATTTGTACCAGACCCTAAGGGTGGTAAAAAACACAAAACCATAAGCACATGTACAAGGAAAATGGCAAAATGAAAATGGTACTTGTTTAAATAAATGCCTACATAATAAAACTACCAAAAAAGGCAATTCAGATTATAGGAAGCCAAGTCCACATATTGCATTTTTTGTCTTCAGTAATATAAAAATGAGTGTTATATCTGTATAATTTGTGGACTTGGCTCCACAAATTTATATATTTGTATATATAAATGCCTATTATATTTGTAAAAGTAAAAAATAAATTCAGACTTAGCTAAGGAGAGATGTTATTCAAAAGTATTATTGCAATAAGGGAAGAGAGGCAATTGCAAGAGGGAGAAATGCTGACCTAAGATCTATATGCATCTCAAAAGTTAAGCAAAAAGGGCTTTCCTTTTGTAGGGAAGAATGTTATCGTTTGAAAGAGCCAGGGTGGTGTATCAGTCAGGGTTCTCCAAAGAAGCAAAGCCATTCAGATATGTATAGATATGTAAGAACAAACTAGAGAGCCAGGAAAGCCAGTCAGTGTAATTCAGTCCAAGGCAGAGGACCTGTGGTGTAAGCCCTGGACTGAGTTCAAATGCCTGAGAGACAGGGGCACCTACGTTCAAGGGCAGGAAAAGATGGATGTCTCAGCTCAAACAGAGTCAATTTGCCCATCTTCTGCCTTTTTGTTCTTCTCAGGCCCTCAAGGGATTGGATGGTACCCACCTGTATTGATGAGGGCTGATTCAAATGCTCATCTCTTCCACAGATACTCTCACAGACACATCCAGAAATAATGCTTTACCAGCTACCTGGGCAGCCCGTAGCCCAGTCAGGTGGACACATAAAATTAGCCATCACACACAAGGAAGTGGGATGACTGACGGAGGCGTGATCTCAAGGTAGATAAGCAATGTTTTTCCCTGTGGTCAGCCTCTTCTTAGGAGGGCTGTTATACAGGGGCCATGTGCTGGCTAAGGCTGAAGGGGGTCAGAGCTCATGGGCCTAGGGGAAGGAGGAAAACTCAAAGTTGGATTAACAAGCATTTTGTTGTGATCAGTGAGGACAAAACAGTTCAGCTAATCATGGGCCTGGCTTCCTCATAAGTAAACAAGGGGCATTCATGAGTCCTAAGTCGTAGCGGGTAGGATGTTTCTTTGCAGTAAGCCATTACATAGACATAAAAATGGCAGGGGGATGACCTTGAGGGGTTCTGAGAGCTTGAGGCTCAGGTAAAATTCAGCATTGTCAGATCACACAATTAACAACGACAGCAAACAAAATCATTTAGGTGAAATGGTGCTGCGTGACATCGGGATATTAACCAGTGAATGTAACAGGAGAATTGAATTCATTTGGGGGGAAACCCAAATATGGCCAGGTCACATTAATAATGTTTTAGCCTAAAGGAATGACTTCGAAGCCATTTTAATATTAAAGACATTTTTGAAATGTAAATGTACTGTTAAAATTAAAGGAAAATAAATTTTATGTTTTACTGATGTAGTAAGAAAAATTGAGCTGGCCTCTAAAAATCTAGAATAGTATCAAATCACACAGAAATGCTGCCAACACACAGGAAGGGGAGCATTATCAACTTACGTTAGGGTTTTGAGCTTAGAGCAAGAAATATCTAAACTTTACATTATTTTATTTCCTCATATTTGCAAAGCAAAGGATGCAGCAGGAGAATTTCAGTAATACCAGTATGGAGGAAAAAGGGGCCACAGACTAAACCTAATGAGCTCAGGGGAGGCCTGCATGGCGTCCTTACAAACCTAGAGATCAAAGTAACCATGGGGGATGGTCTAAAATTAAAACTTCTTAACTAAAAATGAGTCATGGTGAGTATCCCAGGCTAGTATCTTCCTTGAAAAAGGTCAGTCGTTACCTTAACTGAGCCTATTGTCTTTTTCCATCTATGAGCCAAGGATAACATATCCTTGGAATGTCAGAGGAACCCCTTTTATCCAAATCCCCCAGAGTACAATCTCCCACAATAGCACAGACTTCTGGAGCCCCTCATTGTGATCTTGCCCTCCCACGTACCATCTTGATGTGCTGTAAGTGTTCCTTGTAACTATCCTGTACCCACCGGTGTAAAAGTATGTATCTGTTTTACTTTCTCTCCAGTCTCAGATTTCCCTGCTTTGCTTTCTTCTGCTTCCCTAACCTACCACCAATGCACTTCAAATAACTGTCCTCATGCCTCCTCCTTTGATTCTAATGTACAAAGTAATGTGCAAAATTGCCATTCTCTTGAGCATTTTCTCTGTTGAGATTTTGCTTCCCAACCATTGTTGGCAATTTGGCTCAAATAAACTTATAAAAATTCTCTTCAGGTTTGCACACTTCTTACATTGACACCAGTAATGAGTATACCTTTAGAACTGAGAGGAAATTATATATTATTTCTGTTTGAATAATTTAGATGAAAAACAAAGATGACTGAGCCTGTGCTCTGAGGCAGGAACCGGTCTAGGTGGTGGTGGGAGGGTGCAGAGAAAGACAGAAAGAAAGCACCTGGAGTTCTTTGTGCTTCATTCCCAGTGGGGAAAAGAGAAAGTTAATAAATAAGAGGCTCATGTTATTACAGATAGCTGTTATTAGTTCCTCTATTGTTAAATGTGACCCCCCAAAAAATTATTTTGTAGTCTTAACCACCAGTACCTCAGAATGTGACTGCATTTAAAGATAGAGTCTTTAAGAGGCAATTAAGTTAAAATGAAGTCACTGGGGTGGGCTCTAATCCAGTATGACTGGTATCCCTTTAAAAGAGGAGATTTGGACACAGGAAGACACAGAGGGAAGACTACGTGAAGACACAAAGAGATGTCTGTCTGCAGAGCCAAGGAGAGAGGCCTCAAGAAATGATCTGGGAATTCTTAGTCACCAGAATCATGAGAAAACAAATTTATGCTGTTTAATGCCACCCAGTCTGTGATATTTGCTACGGCAGTGCTAGAAAACAATAGTGATAAGTGTATTAAGAAAATGGAACCATGATGTGATAAAGTATGACGGACGGAAAGAAGGAGGGAGGAGGTGGCATGGCCTGGTGAGAGAAGTCTTGAGTATTTTCTCTATCACAGGAGACCTGGGTGAAGAGATGACATTGGATCTGGCCAGATCATGCTAATACCCAGGGTGGCAAGAGGGACAATGGCAGAAGTCCCAAGGAACACAAATGAGGCCAACATGGCTTCAGGAAGTGAGAAAAGGCGAGAACAGTTTGAGATGATTTGGAGAGGACATACTTAGGTGTGGTTTCCTGCTATTTGGAATCTGTAAAATATCAGGAAAATATGCCAAGGTCCAGAGAGCATAATTTTACTCTTTTCTCACTTTTGACATCCATACAAATAAATCTTCTGGGTGCTGAAATCAGGAATGAGGTAAACCTTAACTGAGAGCAGAGGACTTACACTTTATTCTCAAAGTGCAAATGATAATAAAAACCACATTGAGAATTTGACAGGCTTCATCGCCCAAACAGTATATTCTATTGTCCATCACAAGTTGATTACCTTTGAAAGATATAGAGAATAAAGTGCTATATGGAAGAAGCAGAAAATAAAATTTGATTCTAGGAAGTACAGAGGCAGTCATATAAAAACTAAATTAGGTAATTTGTACTGAAAACCATGTTTCCAAAATTGTTTTTATGATCTCAAATAACATAAGGGAGATAATGGTTAAAAAAGAAGAAGAAAAAGAAAACCATGACACAAAAATACCTTCCCGTCACCTCAACTCCCACACAGACAGGATTAGACATACTATGAAAATCCAACCTAATTTCATGCCCAGGAAAACTTTCAGCTTTAAAAAAATATTTCTTAGGACAAGCATATCAAACTCTATATGATTAGAAAAATGAAATTTATATTGACATTATATATAAAATATATCAAGGGTCATAATTAATGGCAGGTACTCTTCTCCCTCACTTGTCTCTGAAACTCAGGCTAAGGATCACCAGTCTCTCCTGACCCTCCAACAGCCTTCTGCAATCATCTCACCGGGGATGCTCTCAACCACTGTGAAGCAGGGAATATTGTTTGAACTATTTGAATGCGACTCTCTCTTTTTCACCGCTCTTTATGTGATATGCTTCAAGTCAGCCTTTGTCTACCTAAATGAGGATGGAGAGGGGGTTAACAGCCTGTCACACCAAGAACCTATAAAGGCAAGAAAGAGATCCTCTACTTCTCTGTACTGGAAGACAATAGGTTTGAAAGCCTGATTTTATTACAACAAAAGACTGTTCTAAATTCCTTTTTCTGCCATTTTGGAATTAGGATACAGACATGGTAGCCTCGATACAGCAGCTTTATTTTAGGGAGATGCTGGCCAAGCAGCAAGGAGAAGACAGCATGGATTTAGTCCTAATAGAAGCAGGATTTAGTCCTAATAGAAGCAGATACTTAGACACATACCTGATATACTTTCTCAAAGCCAAAATCCCAGAAAGGGGTGATATATTAGAGAATTTGAGGAAATTGTGGAATTCTAAAAGCCAGTTGTCCTATAGACCACACTCAAGTTAAGCTAGAAGCAGCCATATCAAAATAAACTGAGAAACGAGCCAAAGACCAAGGCTCCTTTAGGTGCTCTGCAGCGTGGCACACAGAAGCCCAGAGGCTCCCGCATGCTCTACAGGCACATGGAGATAGCTGAGTTGAGAGCCAATGGAACTGCCCTCAGCAGTCTCTAACAGCAAAGCAGAGGGGATCCCAAGGCTAAAACAAAGAAGCTAACAGACCACATTAAGAAGTTGGTTGTGGCAAGGTCAGCGGAAAAACCTAGAACCTTGACACAACAAAGAGACTAGTTGTCATTAGTGACGTGGTAAGCCAGATAGCTATATCCAGCAGAGAGGTTGGGAAGATTCCAGAAGATGCCATAGAAATGTGAGCACCCTTACTGCTCCTACATCACCACAAGGGCACCTGTCATTCCCTCCCCCATATGAATAAATGCCAACCTGAAAGAGAATGGGGAAGAGAGTAGAACTCCCAGATGGAGCATTTATCTGAAAGGTTCTTTCATTATTGCATTAGATTGAATTATCAGTTTGAAATCAAATCTCTAGTTTCCATCCCCATATACATATTATTCAGCAAGATAGAGTTCTATGAGGAAAATCCAGCTAGTTAACTTTAAAAAAATTAATACTATATTTTTCCCCCATCAGTATATTTGTGAACCCACCAACAACATAATGGAAATATTGGTTTGTGGACCAATTCTTTTTCTTGGACAATGCTAATGTGAGTGCTAAAAACATTTGTTCTCTGCAACTTCTTTTTTCTTAGTTTTATTTAGCTGTCTCATCGGCAAAACCACTTCAGATTGTCCCATTCTACTGTAAAATGTTACTTTGGACAGATTATATCCAGTTTTGCAGCTTGGAAGACACATAATTTTTTTCAGACTTTCTTCCCCCTAATATCCATGGGGCTGATTAAAAATTTAACTCTCAAACACAAATCTACTTCCTCCACCTCAAAGGTCTTTTCAGGGTTTGTTGAGGATAGGGTGGGAGGTGCAAAGCATGCTCCCAAATCTTCAGCAAAATTTCTCATAGTAAGTTGTCTTTTACTCAAAACTGACTCTTACAAAAGTAGCATACAAATACTTTGATAGTAGACACTAAAATATACATAGACTGGTTATAGGTCCATTGAAGGGTGTTAACTCTGTTGGATTCTAACCTGTTCCTCCCTCTCTGTTCCTCTCTCTCTTCTTCCCTCCCTCACTGCCACATTATTATTTTCCTAATCGATTCTCCACTTTATCTTGTAGACATCAAAATCTTTCATTGGGTAGACTGACTTTACTTTGACTTCCAATCTGATTTCAAAAGAAGTTCTTCATGATAAGAAAAGACAACCGCATGTACTTTTACGTAGTCATGTATTTCCCTAATCCTGAAAACTGGTGTAATAAACTATTATGAAAGTACGTGCTGTGTTCAGATATTTATGATTTCTCTGAGCAATACCATTCTTAAGAAGCAATTCCTATTAGTATTCTAGTGGGCTGGTAACAGACCTTAAAAAGAAGAGAAAAAATCAACCTAAGTATTTTTTTCAAAGTAATGGCATCTTTTGAAGTTATACTGCAATTGCCTGAATGGATAAGAAAATTCAAAATAAGAAGTGATAAACACAGAACTGGTTTTTTTTTATTTTATTTTAAAAGAGAAGGGAAGGGAGGGAGAAAGAGAGGGAGAGAAACATCAATGTGTGGTTGCCTCTCACACACTCCCTACCAGGGACCTGGCCTGCAACCCAGGCATGTGCCCTGACCTGCTGACCCTTTGGCTTGCAGGCTGGCACTCAGTCTGTGAAGCCACACCAGCCAGGGCTCAAAACCACTTTTAAAAGGTTTGCTTAGTATATTCTCCATTTTAGAGATGCTATAATTTCATTTCTTCTTGAACATATATAAATTGTATTTTTATATTAACTATTATCAAGTTACTGATTATCATCATTAATCATAAAAATACTAGATTTGTTAGTTTTACTGACAAATAAAAAAACTTCATTCTTCATTAAGCAGTTTTCAAGAATAATTATGTAAACCAATTAGTTTGCAATGTCTTGGTCATTCAATCTGATGAAGTAAAGAGAACAATAGACCAAGTCCTGGATTATATAGTTCCACTTCTTCTGATAAGTTTGTCATCTTTGTCACTGACCAAGTATCTGGCCAGCAGTTTTCATGTGGTCAAATGGGCAAATTAGACTTTACCTCCAAGTCCCACAATAAGCCTGTAAATTTGTGGCTGACCAAACTATTGAACACTGAAAAGGTATCTAAACAGGACTAGAACTGGTTATAACGCAAGTATGAAAAAATGAGGCTTTTCTCATTTGGCTTTTAAGTCTGCAGAATATTTATATTTGTTTGATATTCTTCTACTGGGCTGACTTGTGGCCCAAAAGATAGGTCCAGGTCCTAATCCTTGGCATCTCGGTTGGAAAAAGCGCCTTTACAAATGAGATTCAGTTAAGGACCTTGAGAGGAGGAGTTTATCCTGGATTATCCAGCTGGGCTCTAAATACAATCACATAAGCAGGTAAAGGAAGCTTTGACACAGACACAGAGAAGCTATTGAGAAAAGAGGAAGAGGCAATACAACCATAGAGAGGGATGTTGGAGTCATGTGGCCAGAAAGAAGTTGGAAGAAGCAAGGTATGTTTTCTTCCCTAGAGCGTCAAAAAGGGAGCGCAGCACTGCCCACAACTTGGTTCAGATTTCTGGCCCCAGGATTCTCACAGAATAAATTGCTGTTTTAAGGCACTCAGTTTTTGGCCATTTGTTACAGCAGCCTCAGGCACACAGATGGATTCCCTGAAAATGATTCATTGGCAAGGACCTCTTCCTTGCTCGAACTCCCAGTTCCCTAGGAGCAGGGTTCCTCAGGGAGCCGGGGGCAGTTCAAGGAGTCGCCGCAGCAGAACTTTGGACCGCACTCGTATTTCTCTCCCCAGGCTTATTTCTGCTTCTTCCCTGCTCAGTCTCTGGTTTTGTCCAAAATAGGAGCAGTTACTCATCATTTTAAGTGGCTTATCATTAAATAATCTTTGAAGAAGCAGACGGAGCATTCCCCAGGTTTTCAAACTTTCAGAAAATTAGTTGCTTGATGTTATTGTATAATTTATACCACACAAATTTTGAAGAATCAAAATGAAGTATTTTTCAACTTTCTTTAAAAAATTTCCAAAGGCTACTTCTATAGACCCTCAAATAGTGATGTCTTAACTCTCAGACTTGTTTTTATCTTTCACTCCCTACCTCCAACCTCTCTGGCAGATAACTATATTACTTTACCCTAAATAACAGGATACACAACTTACCATTTAACCTTCTTGTGAATTGGTTCTTTTTATCTGTTTAAATATTGATATTAATTATGTTCACTATTTTCCCTTGATAGTGGCCTAAACCTCATCAACTAACATGCAGGCAAATACAATGCCAGGTATTAAGTCAAGTTTCCCCAGGAGGTTCCATGTAAAGAAATGATGCCTAAAAAGGTATAAACACAGCGGTGATTCCAAGGGGAAAGACTCACACAAACGCACAGATGTGAGACGGCATGGACAAGCTGTCTCCAGAAAAAGACCTGAGAACCATATTGATTATTCATTTCTTAGAAGTCATTAGCCTCAGGTTGTTCCATTAATAAACCTAGTAATTCATTTCTGGATAACTGCCTCCACTTAACCCAATCACCAAGTAGTTTTTCTAAGTATGTTCAATATAGTACATGTTTTGAAAGGCATCTAAACTTACTTTCTTCCTAGAAATAAAATAATGTCTTTGGAACACATGAAATATGATATGTTTTTCAATTAGTTTGTCTATACTTGGTTTGAGTTAGGAAAGACAGAGCAATTTTCACCAATCTATTCTCATTAATCTCCAAGTGATCTATCAGAGAGAAAAGCTACATAGCAGGCTATTTATTTTCTTTTCAGTGAATTCTTGTGTCATTCCCTTGCAGTTTAATGAACAGTTTCTCCAAATCCTCAGAGCAGTTGAAGTGTTTA
Organism: Anoura caudifer; assembly: GCA_004027475.1. Taxonomy (NCBI): domain Eukaryota; kingdom Metazoa; phylum Chordata; class Mammalia; order Chiroptera; family Phyllostomidae; genus Anoura; species Anoura caudifer. Next base: position 32,811 of record PVKU01005215.1, read on the forward strand.
TTTCAGCAAATAATAGTTTGCAAAAGCAGACATCATTATAGAAGTCTTTCCTGGGAAACTTCCCTTGTGACATATCATGGCCTCTTTTTCCACTGTGCAAAAGAAAGTCACAATAATGTACATTTATACTTTGCCCGATGCTGCAGTCCTTCCTCAGTAAAAATAAAGTGCTGAAATCTAGCAAAGCCCTTATATTTCTAAATTAACAGATTTTATTTCCAGACTATTTGAATTTGTTACTTTTTAACTGAAGTGTAATATACACATTTCTAAAGTATACATAGTATACTACGAACTTTCACAAATGCCAATCATTCATATTACCAATGCCCAAATCGAGAAACTGAGCATGACCAGCACCCAGAGGATGACTTCATGCACCTTTCCAATCACTACGTCTGAGCTCCCCACTATTCTGACTTCTATCATCATGGACTAGTTTGTTGTATTTGTATTTATATAGATAGAATCATGTGGCATATGCTTTTTTTGTCTTATTGTTTACATTCAATATTATATTTATGAGATTCTCCTATATTATTATTACAGATCATGTATTTTCATTCTACATAATAGCATTTTATTGTATGAATATACCATGATTTATTTATTTGTTATACTGTTGACGAAAATTTGGGTGGCTTCAAGCTTGTGAGTATTACAAATTGTGCTTTGATGAACATTCTTAAATATCTTTTGGTGAAAATAAGTATTCATTTTTGTTGGTTGGTTGTCAAAGAGTGGACTTGATGGGTCATAGTCTGTCATCCTCTCTCAGTAGCAGAAGGGGGCTGTTTTCATGACACCCACAGATACCAAAAGGCATAAATGTGCATGACCCTGACATAAAGTGGCCCACAGTATTTGCATAGAACCTGTATACTCATACAGGCTGCAGCAGGGAATGGCTACACATCGCTTTGTTTGTGAGGATTCAGTGTAGTGCTGTGCAAAGCAAAGTCAAGTTTTGCTTTTTGGGAAACTTCTGGGAATTTTTAAAAACTATTTTCAATCTACAGTTGGTTAAATCCACAAATTCAAAACATAAGGATATGGAGGGCTGACTATAGATATGTGTGCAGATATAGTGACTAATATCAGTTTTACAAGTTGGTTGTACCAATTTTCACTCTCAACCCAAATATTCGTGCATCCCAGTTGTTTCACATGCTTAGCAACACTTGAATTTGTCTTTTAGCCATTCTGTTAAGTGCACAGTGCTATGGCACTGGGGTTGAATTGGCATTTCCTTCATAACTGAGCTTCACCAGATATCTGGTGGTAGGACACCACCTACAGTTCTTTAGATCTCTGTTCATATTGTACGTCCTCAGAGAAGCAATAACTGTCCACCCCAGGTAAAATCACAGACCTTTTATCCTTTCTCCCCTTTTTGCGTTATACTTTATTCATATCACTTACTCGTACCCATTATTGTTTCACATTATTTGCTCCATGTTTAAAATATAAGCTTCATAAGTTTAGGCATCTATTAGTTTTATTTACCATTACATTTTTAGCACCTAGCACTGTGCTTGATCCACAGCATTCAGTATGCTTTTGTTAAACTCGTGAATGCTTCCCGATTTTAACACATGCTGAATTTGCTAATTATTATTCAGAAACTAGACTTTACATACACCATTATAAAAAGTCTCAATTTCAACATGTTTTGCAAATAAAACAAATAGCAAAAGAGTATAAACGAAAAAGGGAGATAACATAGAGCATTCGTGGAATTTAATTTGTTCCAGCTACAGAACGGCCATGCCCAAAGAGTGACTTTAAAATCAATTGCCATTCTGTGGCTACTTTCTAGAAGTCAAAGGAAGTCCTTTCCCTTAGCTACACAGTAACAGCTTCTTTCCAGAACAGGAATAACATTATCAAACTTAACAATTATTTCCCTAAAAATATTTGACTCCATCACTGTTAAGGACTCATTATTTAAATGAGCTAAATTAACATCTCTTCCCAGACGAACTGTCTCTTCAGGGCTGGGGTCACTTTGCTAGCACCACACCACAGCATATGAACATCCGTTCAGTACAGGGCATGTGCCAACAGGATACTATTACCAGGTGTCAGTCTAACGCTTCCTTAGAATTTTTATAATGTCCTCAGTTATTACATTGAAATAACAAGCTGACTGTGTCTTAAGATTGTTTTTGAGTCATTCCAGCTCATTCATATAGTAATAACACTAATTTTATGTGCAACTTGGAGTTTTCCTCCATGCTAGAAACTCAAATACTGTTTTCTTCTAGTCTTCAAATAAACAGAAAGTGAAATAAGGGTAAATTAATGTTAAATATGAATTGATTTTGCAAAATGTTCATTAGTCTTTCTTCCTAAATCATTGCTATCTAGGGACCAAAGGCTATAATCCCATGAACTTTTAACCACTAATGCTGCCAGTTATGTATAACAGTGAACTTGGATTTGGGGCTAATTAGAATACCCAGAAACAGATTTCTGAGACTCAGAGTATATATCTTGTGCCACACAAGAGTAGTCCTACTTCAAGATTGAATTAATTTTATTTTAAAATAACTTCAATGTCTCTATTTTAGGCTCCCATTTTTAAGGAGTATAGCTTCTATTGGTGGGAAATCTCCCAGTTTGGCTGAGTGCTGGGAAGGAAATTAGAGACATAAAACTGGAGTTATAAGCTGGAACAGAGGCAAGCATCTATTATTCATGGAAAAGAAAAGGTTTGGAAAATGTTGAAAGAAAAATATTAAAGGTAAGGAGCAAGCCAAAATGGGTAGTGTATCTGTGAAAGAAAGAGGTAACCACAGCCAGAGATGAAATGGAGAAGAGCAATGAGTTCTTTTCAGTACTTAACTGTGGGGTGTGTGATATGTTCTCCTGCCTGCAGCTGCCTTGTTACATTTTTATTAGAAGATATGTTGTTACTGATAGTGACACCATGGGTTGATTCATTATGGAAGCTGGAAGAAGGACCAACTACCCTCTAAGCTAGTGTGGGATTAACAGAAAAACAATTCATGAATGCAGAAGTTGGGAGGGCAGACATGCTGCTATCTGAACAGTTTTTTATTCACTGCTACTTCCAGAATTCAAAAAAATCACTATCTGCTTTCAGCAAACAATGAAGGAACTTTAAGAATGTCACACTAATAAAACTCATTTATAAAGGTGAATTTAACAATGGATTTCACTTCCTCGGGGATTATGCCAAGACAGCAATTTTATAATTTATCCAAGACTTAAAATAGATTTACTTGGACATATTTTTAATAAAGACAATTATGATTTTTATGTGATGTATTCTTAGCAACTTTTCATTCTATTAGCATACCAATTTAATTCCATGCCAGAAGACCCTTAGAAACACAGAAGGATCCATACTCCCTTTCCATATCATTCACTTTAATCAAGATTTCACCCCTCAAGTAAAATCATGCTAAGCAACTTCCCCTGTTGATTATTTTGTAACTCGATGAGGGAGAGGTGCTGTTTGATACCCAGGAATTAAAGCCACATCACTGAAGGCATAATAATTTAAAGTTAAATGGACAGGTCACATGACTCACGACAGACAGCTTCCACTGTTGTTTTAATAACTAAATGTCCACAATTACCTTTACTCAAAAAAAGAAGCTGCAACATTCAGTTAATTGCCCAAATGCATATCACCTGCTTAATATAAGTGACAAAAGTCATGCAAAAGTTGACAGTGTTATCAACAGAAAACTCATACAAAAGCATAATCATCCCTTAAGTCATGCTTTCCAAAAATAAGATTGGTCAGACACAAGTGCACTTACTGAGAAGTGCATTACTGTTTAGTTTCTACAGACTAAACAAACAAGAAAGAAATACTAGAGTCTGAGGGACAAACCTCTTGTTTGACTGTCTTGTCTGACTGTGAAGAATAAGGAAGATTGTCCTTCACACAATGCACATCTAACAGGACTTGGCGAGGTATTTACTTGAGGAGCAAGGAAAAGAGATGGAGAGCCAATGTGAAGATCCTACAATGATCACAATCTTCAATAGAGAAAGAGTTCAGGGGAACGAAATACAAAGTACAGAAGCCAAATTTAAGGGCAAAAAGAACTGGTCAGAAAGTGTTGCTTTAAGAGATACTGCCATCCAGTTACATTGAAAAAAAAAATGATCATGCTTCTGATGCTGTGTTTATGTTCCACATTTAAAAAAAAAAAACTTTTAATTTTTAATTCAATAACTGCCATGGTGTTTTTCTCTTAAGATGTTCCATGACTCATTGTGACAGCTCTCTGTTGCTTTCCTATCTCTCAGAGTTATTCCAAATGATAAATAAAGAAAACCAAAGTACTTTGTCAACAGAGATTACTTTTGTCAGCAGTTTCAAACAGAATTTCTAGGCTCGTAATACATAGAAATGGAATCATCATCTTTACTACCTGTAATCAATCTGCTTTTACATTTTATACAGGAGAAAACTCCTATTAAGAATATGAAATGTATTTTGGGAAACTGACATGTTTCATAGGAACCAGAGTTCACAGCTACTACAGGGAGGATGTAAATAGTAAGAATAATAAAAGTTGTAGGTAAATAATTTATTTCTTCTCCTACAATAGTAAATTCCTCAGGCCTTTCCATTGGTTATTTTAAGGTCAACTTCTGTTCTCATATTTAGAGTACAATATTTTACTCATGCCAACACATAAATACAGACTTTTGACAGTCTGATAGCATTATTTCCCCAGGTATGTTCTATGACACATTTCTGTGATATGTTAGATGTTCTAGAGAAAAATGGATCTTGCTCAACAAAGTTGGAAAGTACTAGATAAACAGATTTTTTGTTTTTCTTTAGGACTTTTCAGAACATTTGACATGCTCAAACACTCTGGGTAATTGTGGCAGTGAGCATCCATTTTTTTATTAATATCAGAGTCTTGCAGAACATATTTTGGTAAATGTTGTTCTATTAATTCATGAAACAGATAAATCTCTAATGGGTAAATGGCCAATGGCAAACCTACACAATTTTTATTCCTACAATGGTGTGTATTAGAGATATAGATATGAAATATAGTAGCTCTATTATTTTAATCATCACACAGACAAGAGGTCTTTGATATACCCATGTGAAAATGGAGTACTCTCTGCAAATTGATGGAAACTTATTGGTGGCAGATTCTTTCAAGAAGAACATAACATTTTGCACAAAAGTTTCTACAGACAAACAGCAAAAGGTCTCATGGGCCTTTTAATCCCCATCTTTGTAACAAGGGAAAGTGAAGAGGAATGGAATGGAATTGTAGGTTATAAGATTGTGTTTTGGATTATAGTGTTACTTTGGGGGAAATTTTATTTGGAAAATATGTAATATAATACAGTTTATTGATCACTGTAAAATAACTCAAAGTCATTAAAATGAGTCAGACATTAAATAAGCCAATTGTCACCTTTGAGATATAAAAAATTAGTTAACATTAGAATAGTACACTAAGTTATTTACAAGGTTTGTCTTCACATTTAAAGTAAATTGTTCAGGCATATATTTTCTTAGAGTAATACTACAAAATATAGACTGACATATGTTATTCAGACAAGCACAATGTCTTTGTAGAGTGGGCTCCCACCTAAGTCACTTACTAGCATTTTAACTTTACTATAATGCTTAAAATCTATACTAGATTTTAAGTGGTTTAGTCCTAGATATGTTAAGTTTGAGGTAACTCTGAGGCATCAGGTGAAAACATCAAATCAGCATAAAACACCTAACTTCTAACACAAGGGAGTGGCCTAGCCTTGTAACGGAGCCGTCAGAAAGTGTTAGTAATTACAGCCTACCATATGAATTGACAGGAACACCTAGTGGGAGAGTACTATGAGAAAAAAGAAAAGATTGTCTCTGATTTACCCAGATCATTTTCACATAAATCAATTGAGCTTTTTGCACCATAGACATTCTGGGTAGTACAATGAAACTGATGGACCCCATCTAATTTTTCTCAAAGCATAAAACAAAGTACATGGGATACCAAACCAAGAATTTTGAAATACACTTACCAAAATATAAAAATCAAATTTATACTACAGCAAGTTGTTTATTTTTAGTGCATTCAATAACTATGAAGGTAAGTCTAGTAACTACCATAAATTTAAAGCAGTGATGAGCATAAATGATATTTTGTAATACCTGTAACAACTGGAATATGGTATAAACAAACGTTATTTCTGCTAATGAAAAAGACAGATATTCTCATCTTCTTGTGTGTGTACCTATCCTCAAGTTGAAGAAAATATTAAACGTTTGTAATGTATGCCCCTGCTCTCAAGAACTCAAGAAGGTCACTGTATTGGTAGCATTGGGAGTGCAGAGGGAGGAGGAGACATACAAATCACTAGAACACTGCACTGAGGCGGCAGAACACATGGGCATAGGAACGGTCACTGAGTGATGGGAACATAGTGGAAGGCCTTGCTCTCACAGGTGTCTCTCTAGTCACGTCAGTAAGGAAGTGTGTTTGGTGTTGCACATGAACAACAACATGAAATGCTATGGGATCTGAGACAGGGTAATCAGGTGCAGCAGAAGCACAGTGACTATGCACTGTCCTTATCCTCTGTATTATCACTTTTTTTCTCAGAAAGGCAGGCAGTGGAATATCTAGGTGTTGGCTCCCAACTGCTATCTCTTCTACTCTCTCAAACAGCATCTTGACCTGACTAAAAGAACCAGGGTATGAAGAATCCTCTGAACTCGCAAATTGTCCTACATGGAGCCTATTGCACCTAGATCATCACATGCTTTGGTTCTTTATTTCATTCAGGTCTCTGCTCAGACATGACTTTGTCAATGAGGCCTTCCCTTGCTGCCCAACATGTGACTGCTCCTCTCTCCATCACTGTCTACCAGCTTTTTTTATTGTATTAACCACTTCTTGAAATTATATTCTGGTAAATGAATACTAGTTTATTGTCAGACCCTTCCCACCACAAGGTAAGCTACATATGGGCTGTGACTTGACCTTGCTCACAGCTCTTCCCATTGGACGTAGACAAGCAACTGGTATACAGTAATAAATCACTACATATGAGGGGGGACCCCAAAACACAGATTTATTAAAAATTGTGTATTTATTCTTACATGTTTAAACTTCAGGCACCTTCAAAGTACACTCCATTTGATGCCATACACTTATCAAGACATTTCTTCTGCTGCTCAAAACAATTTTTGAACTCATCAATTTTGATGCCTTTTAGTGCTTCTGCCATTTTTTGTTTCATCTCTTCCACATCAGCAAAATGTTTCCCCTTGAGGACATTTTTCATCCAGGGGGAAACAAAAAAAAAGTCACTCAAGTGAGATCAGGTGAATAGAGAGGGTGGGGCATGGAGGTCATGCCTTTCTTGGTGACAAAGTGAATACTCAGCAAGGTGTGGGCAGGAACAAAGGCATTGAAAGAGTTTTCAAAAAAAATTCACTGAAGCTGAACGCAGCCTCTCACAACACCACCACCTGGTACACTGATACAGATGGGTTCCTAGAACCCTCACCTAGAGGGGGAAGCCTGTACTACAAGGGCCCCCCACCTCCAGAAGATAATTCCAAGTTTTGGGGGGTCCCCCTTATACAGACAGAAGGGGATCAAACATGGATGATTATAAACACCAACATTGAGCACAAGTATGATATTATTATTAAAATTTTGGGTAACATAACACAGAAATCTCTGGAGAAGAACAAAAGAGGTAGATTTAGAGTAGCTACAATGATTCTTTTTTGCCCTCAAGTGTTTTGTATAATAGGATAGCTACTGAAGTGTTGTAGTAAACTTTAAAAATAAACTCATCTTCAAGCTGCAGTCACAGGACGGTAACAAATACACTTAGACAAGGCAATAGAAACTCCCCACTGCTTGTCAGCCAAAACCCTGCATTAATTCAGGACATAGATCAAACTGAATTACAACATCAAATATTCAGCCCTGCTTTCTGCCAAGTGCTGCCTTTTAGGGTCCTGCTTCCTTCTTGCAAGTCTGTCAAAATTCAAAAGACAGTAGAAGCTGAACGTTCCAATGTTGTCAGAGGCTTCCAGGCTTTGCCGTCCTCTCTGCATGGAACCACAGTATTCCTCCTTTTTCACCCACATGCCTGCCTTTAATCATTGCTCAATCGTTGCAAGCTCTTGTTTAGTGGTCTGTGACCTAGGTGTCTCATGCTTTCTGCTATCATCTATGATGCCATGGCAGGCTAACTTGTTAGCTTACAAGTAAGTAAAATCTCAGGCTCTCCACAAATTCTGACAGAAGACCAGTAAGTCTGAGTACCCTCACAAAGTATCACACCTGCTTTCTGACATTCCATTCTCGAGATTAACTGTATACCTTGCTAAATAAACTCCAAATATTTATAGAGCAAACATAAAAAGAATTATCACATAGAAAAAGAAAAGAACAAAGGATCACAAATCTAAGGATATTATGGGAAAATGACCACTGAGCCACTAACGCAAGAAATGGCAACACAAAAGGTCTAGTACGAATTACCCAAGGAAAACTTGCTGCCATCAAATTATTTTGACACCACATTTTCTGTTCTGGCTCATCTGCTTTTATATTTTCAGAATTGATTCTGGATTTTCTCTAAAGCCACCAGCCATAGCACTGCAGAAAAATATCTCTAGACCACATTTTTTCAACTTTTATAATATAACCTGATTTTGCAGTTTTTTTACTAACATTCTAATGTATTTCAATCTCAAAGAACCTTAAGAGGTGAGTCCTTAAATTACTTAGTGGGGTTAATCAGCAAAGTGACTAACAGTACTTTAAAAGTATACATCCTTAAAAAATTTTACTGAAAAAAATATAAATCACAATTAGATACAAATTATGGAACAAAATTAATAAAAATAAAATTCTCACTATTAATGCTTTTTTATCATTAAAAAGCTCCAAGTACTTTATAGGTGTTACATAACTAATGTTTATATTACTATCGAGAAATGAGTTAGCAGGTAAGTTATTCTCTCTACTATGTATTGGGTTGGCCAGAATGTTCATTTGTTTTTTTGTAACATGACTCTAGTAGCATTTAATTCTCTTTAATTTCATTCAAAATAATTTCTAGATTGTACTGTGATGGCTGTTTTATCAGCATGAATTAAAAACAAACTTAAAATTGGTGAACTTTTGTGCAGCCATTTTAATATTGAAGATAAAAGAAAAAGTGCAACATTTTTGCTATATTAGGTTTTATTATTATAGTAGGTTTTATTAGGTTTTATTATTATTTCAGTTAAAACTGAAATGCAATAAAAGGTTTGTGCAGTGTATGAGAAGTTGCTGTGACTAATTGAACATGTCAAAAGTGGTTTGTAAAGTTTTGTACTGTAGATTTCTCGCTGGACGATGCTCCACAGTCAGGTAGACCAGTTGAAGTTCACAGCAATCAAATTGAGACATTAATTGAGAATGATCAACATTATACCACACAGGAGATAACCAACACACTCAAAACATACAGGTCAATAAAGTTATTGAATAAAATGAAAAATATCTTTTATTTTACGGAAAAAACCATATGGACTTTTTGGCTAAACCAATAATTAGAGACTCCAGGCACCCACCCAAGTATGCAGTCATTTTCCCAAGGAACACGGCTTTCTGAACGACCCATAGAACCCAACAATTGACCACACTGCCTGGATCTGTACAAACTCTCTAACAAGGTCCCACGGGTATAATGATAGGAGAGTTTCTATGAATTTTAATGGTTTTCTGACATCTTGATGATGGGAGCCTGTTTCTAGGCTTCTAATCACCATGAATTTGGCTGTCATATTTAGGTAAATATTTCTGGCATTCTGTGTATGTGAAAAATATACTTATGTCAACATAGCATGGGAAAAATGTGTTATTTTAATTAATTAGCTAACTAGTTTTTATTATAATAAAGATTTTTCTTGGATTTCAACTCAGAAGCCTGGGAGATTTCTGTGATTAATGTATTCAGAGCAGTACTTGTGAACTTTCAGACAAAGATGGGAATTCAAGAATGAGAGAGGAAAGGTTAGCCAATCTTGGGCAGAGTGAAGGAGAGTATGTGAAAATTGCGTCTCAGAGTCTGCCTCCCAGGGAACATGCCTGCAGCAGTTGGTACTGTGAATAGTCCAATAATTGCAAGAAAAAAAGCATTAAGATTAAGTGGAACTGGATCACTTGCTACCCACTGGCAATAAGGACCTTCATTGCTAGTGGCAGATGGAGCACTACAGTCTCTGGTACAAGCAGCAGTCCAATTGTTAAAACTCTCCAGAGCTATCAATTGAGATATTATGTTAGTGGAGGAGAAAATACATTAGCCACTGTATTGTGTTAAGTATCTGAGAAATATAAAAGAAATAGTAACTGTAAATAAGACAATGTAATTAGGTGGTTATTACTAAGAACAATTGATGCTCTGAGAAAAGATCAAGAAAGCCTAAGATAAATCAGTCACTGATTACCTAGTGAAGTGTGGAAGCCAGAGGGCCTCCTTGATAGTTCATAATGAGTCACTAACCTTTTGCAGAGGGCAGAGAAAGTTGAGGACTGGGCCCAAGACTTACTGGTTGAAGTAGTCTAACTCCCCAGAAAGTTAAACCCTCAACATCAAGGCAGATCTACTCTGCCAAGATCAGAGCTCTGTGTGAAAGAATGAAACCCATGCAACTCTCTACGGGACTGGGGCCCAGAACAGAAAAGGCCCTGCTGAGCACCCAAGCTGCAGTGTAAGCAGCTCAGCTATGTGGGCAAATCAATTGGCAGACCCTAGGTATTAAAAGTTTTGGTGGTGGGAAAGGATGTCATGTGGAACTTATAGAAAGCTCCGGTCTCAAGCAAGGCCATGCTTTCTGCACCTAAAATTATGCACCATTTGAAAAACAACTGCTGGCATAGTATGAAGGTACGGAGCTTGCCCGTGGGCACTAAGTGATCTTGCTGTCAAATCTGCCCACTATGACTTTGATATTTTCATACCCAACAAATCATGAAAAAGTGGGCCAATAACAGTGTGTCTTAAAATGTGACCAGCATAAGCAGAACCAGAGGTAACAAGCAAATTGCATGAGTATATAGCCGACATCTCCATGCCATCATTCTTGACCAGTAGCTCTCGCTCCTCTCACACCCATGGCCAGATGAAGGATCTCCTACAACTAGCCAATTAAGGGAGAAAAGCCTGGCTTTTTTCAGAGATGGGTCAGCTTCATACATGGCTGTAAAAGTCAGAAGTGGAAGCAGGTGTAGTATCTTCATCAGGGGTACCATACAAGAAAGTGGTGAGGGAGAACCCTCCCAATGTGCAGAACCCTGGGACAGTGTGCTCGGTCATCCACTTTCTGTGAAAAGAAAATTGGTCTGAGAAATAGTTCCAATGGGCTTCCCCCCTCCCATTAGCAAGAAATAGTTTACTGTTTAATTGAATCACATGACAATCACTTTGATTGTAGCATGCTTCCTTTTCATTCTTTTTATGATCAGAATATATAATAAACCACATCTACATTCATTTTGGGGCTTCCTGAAAAAGAGCCAAATTTAAGGCTCAACTGTTATATCTTTGCTGATCCACATGGTTAATGTAATTGTATTTTATAAGTAGGATTTTGATTTTCAACCAATAGGTATTTTCACTTACTCTAATGATACATGTAGACTTGTTTTTAAATGTATGGCCTTGCTGTACCCTTCAGTGGTGCTTTGTTGAAGAGAAAGTAAATGACCGTTTCTAACAGATTGACAGATAGGTACTGATATGTATTTTTAAAAGCAAACACAAACATGAGACTCCTCCTAAAGCAACAGTAACACTGTTTGTTGGGATAACCTCCTTCGGGCATTCTCCAAGATGCAGTGCAGTTCCTCCTCTCCGCTCTGCTCCTTCCTGCTCTTCTTTTTCCATTTCTACCCTAGAGTATCTCATATGTTTTCGTCACAGAATTATGGGTTCACCAACTGCAGTCAGCAAATATGCTAGTTAATAATGCCTTAAGGAGTTATCCTACCCAGGACTATTTATATTTCAGTAGAAACCTATTAAAGACAAATAGACTCAAGGCCTAAAGGAATGATTTTTAGATAATTGAATCTGACACATGCAGAGAGAGATTTGGTCACCTAATCTCACTTCACACCATCTTCTGTATTTGGATCATGAGCACTATGTTATCTATGACTAACTAAAAATTGCTATTTCTAGCTCAGAAATCTCAACATTTTGTTTTATTAAGCCTCAGAAGACAAGGCAGAGGGAAATTTTTCTAGCTATACAACTTGTCATCTGTTGATCTTACTTTTAGAATACAGCTTCCCATGCTTCAATAGGGTTTTCATAGCTATTCATTTTAATAGCTAAATAATTTTCCATTAAGTGGATGTAATAAAATTTACCTTTGTTATTAAAATTAAGTCTATTTCTAAGTTTTTGCTGTTATGTATACTACTTCAATGTACATTTAGCATACATAGCTTTGTACTATTTTTAAATTATTTCTGTGGAGTTAAATAGCAATAGTAGAGTGTTTAAGGCAAATATATGAACATTTCTATTCCTCTTTATTATTATCAATATCTCTTATATCTTCTCTCCAAAATTCTTGTAGCAATTATTATTTAAACTATTTTAATAGGCATCATATCTTCAAGAAGTGAAGCAACACCCAAAATATATAGCTTCATCAGTAACAGAGCAAGTATTACAATGCTATCTCTTGATTCCCTGACATTAATTTATTGAATACAGTTGTACATTTAAGAAAACAGGAAATCAATGGGCTTGGTTTTGCAAAAAAAGAAGAATTTAGAATTCATTGAATCCCAATGATAATAAGGACTTCACTTGATGCTCTCTCCTCAGCATAAAATACTTCTTCCTGAGTGTCTCATGCCTAAGAAACTTCTATATTCTTTTTTAGATTTTATTTATTTATTTTTAGAGAGAGCATCTCTCTAAAAATAAAGAGAGGGAGAAAAAGGGAAAGAAATATCAATGTGTGGTTGCCTCTCATGTGTCCCCTACTGGGGACCTAGCCTACAACCCAGGCATGTGCCCTGACTGGGAATCAAACCAGTGACTCTCTGGTTCACAGGCTGGCACTCAATCTACTAAACCACACAGCCAGGGGACCTACATTCTTTAGAGTGGAACTCAAAGTTTACTTTATGAAAGAAATCTTTCTTCACTTCCAATTAGGTTAGATTTTCTATTAAATACTGTCATTCCAAACCAACTTCCTGTAAAACCTATTATAATTATAATTAAGTTATTAATAATTTATTACTTCCCTAATAGAACATAAGCTAACTTCTGTCTTGTTCTCTACTATATTTACAATACCTAAAACAGTGTCTTTTATACAAAAAGCCTTCAATATTAATTCAACTAAATAGTAGGATGAATGGTCAAATAAATATATTATTTAAGCAGGACTGAATTAGACTCAAATGTATTGTTAGATCTCTTGTCTGAAAATCTACAAGGAAGCTTCTAATTCAAGATGATTCATTTATATAGATAGTAAACATTCCTTTAATGACTTCAAAAATCACAGTGATACATTTACACAATGGACTTCTATGCAACAGAAAGAAAGAAGGAGCTCCTACCCTTCGCAACAGCATGGATGGAACTGGAAAGCATTATGCTAAGGGAAATAAGCCAGGCAGTGAAAGACAAATACCATATGATCTCACCTTTAACAGGAACTTAATCAATAAAACAAACAAACAAGCAAATTATAACTGAAGACATTGAAATTGAGAACAGGCTGACAGTGACCAGAGGGGAGACAGGAGGAAATTTCAGGGGAAAAGGGAAGGGTTTGCAGGAACAAATATAAAGGACACATGGACAATAACCAGGGGCGGTGGAAATGGGAGGGAGGTGGGGAGACTGGGGGGGGTGGGCTGGGATGGGGGGGAAAAGGCAGAAAACTGCACTTGAACAATTAAAATAAAAAGTCACAGTGAAATAACAGTAAAAATATACTATAAATAAAATATACTCTGAAAGTAGAAAACATGACATTGGTGAAAGGCAATTTTTCTGGCAGATGGAATACACATGAGAATGTAATGTAGACAAATTAGACCAGAGGAAATTACAGTGCAAAGTAATAACAAGAAAAAACTAGTATCAGCAGGTACTGGAGTTGTTTAGCCTGGTGAAGACCTGAGAAGATTTCAAGATTGGAGTTGGCAGGCATAGAAAAGTGGAGATGGGGTACAGGGAAGTACCATGTATTAATTACAGGGCTACTGATACAATTTCAGGATCTCCCCAGCTAGTACACTGAAAGGTACTATAAAAAGCAGGGGTGTCCAACATGTGGCCCACAGGCCACATGCGGCTCAGGATGGCTGTGAATGCAGCCCAACAAAAAATCATAAATTCACATAAAACATTGAGATTTTTTTATGATTATGTGTCACAATATACTTAATGTGTGGCCCAAGACAACTCTTCTTCTTCCAGTGTGCCAGAGATGCCAAAAGTTTGGACACCCCTGAAAGAAAGATTTTCCTAGTGGCCAATCATGAGATGAGTGTCAGAGATGGGGAGAGAGGCAGATGAAAGCATGGAGCGACTCTCTGCCTCCACAATAGACCTGTGGGAAGGCAGCTGGGATACAGTGGGAAAGAAAGCAGCTCCACCTGAGAATAAACTATGTTCATGTATCCCCAGTCAGAGTAGAGAAATTTTCATTAGTGGCTGTCATGATTTAGGGGCTGCCTGGATGATCCCTAACTTTGCAACCAAACAGTAGCCTTCTTAAGAGGAGAAAAGATCTGTACACTTCAATAAAATCCACACCAGGCACTTGACTGAGGGTAGAAGCTTTAGGGTACAGAGGCCTAAGAACTATCTATGCTAATCAGCATAGACCTTAATCCATAAACCTGAGTTATCAAACAAGAATTAACATACAATTTAATAAAAATAACAACAGAAAGAAGAAACATTCATTTTTGAAGTCTTAAAAACAGAACTCTGGGCCAAACATCAACATTGTAAGGAGCAAAAGATAATTTCTAAAAATTCTAGTTTAACTCTAAGAGAATTAAAAAGATTATTACTGAAACTTCCTCTTCTGTTTAGGATTTAGAGAGCTGGAAAGAACATTGTGCCCTCCAAAGAAAGAAGAAAATGCTGAATAAACATACACACAGAAGACAAAAAACTTACTGTTAAGAGACAAAGAAATGGACAGGATTGAACTCACAGATAACTCAGATGCTGAACTGTGTAGTCCAGGATGGCAAAGGGGAAATAAAGGAAGTATAAAAATAATTTTAATAACTGAAAGCCAAATTCAATTCTTGAGATTTTAAGAGATCTTTAAATGCATAGTAAAGAATTTGAAATAATTCAAACCTATATTGATCTCAATAAAATTCAGAACTCTTAGAATGAATTAAAACATTTAAAAGCACCTAAAAAAATAAATTTACATTAAAGGCATTAAAAGAAGATTTGAATCAGATTTTCCATCAGCATTACTAGGAAACTAGAAAATGAAGCAATGTCTTCAAACTTTTGAAAGCCAGAGTTTTGATTCTAAAATTCTATGCTTAAAATACTAGATATGATTTTGAAAATAAAATAAAGACATTTGTTACTACAAAAGGATAAAGAAAGATTACTTGAAGGAATACCAAGAAAAATTTAAAACATCAATCTAAGAGGAAGGAAATAGAAGATTCAAGAAACAATTACACTTACTCAGGGGAGAACTGACAAGGAGTTGTAGAATGACATCTTTTTGGCAGATTTAGAGAGCAGTGCATCCCAAGGAAACCAAAAAATAAGAATATGTTTAGAAAGCCATATGTTCTTAATTATAATTTGTATTTGAATTATTTCACCAGATGATTTCTTTGCACATTAAAGTTTGAGAAACATTGGTGTGAGTAATCTAAATTACTAATTTGCCACATCGCAAAGCAACAGATAAATTTTAAAGTTGATAAGTTAAGAAATTAAAGTTTAAGAATGACACTGAACTAAAAACAGAAATGTTATAAGCTCTAAGAAGTAAGATTGTAGGATGAAAATCCTCAACAAAATATTAGCAAACCAGGCCCAGCAATACATTAAAAAGATTGTATATTATGACCAAGTAGGATTTATTCTGGGGATGCAAGGTTGATACAATATCTACAAATCAATAAATGTGCTATAACACAAACAAAATGAGGGATGAAAATCACTGAATCATGGTTTGCATCTATCAATAGATGCAAAAAAAAAGCATTTGATAAAATCCAACACTCATTTATGATAAAAATGCCCAGCAAAGTGGGAACAGAGAGAATATACCTCAGTGTACTAAAGGCCATACATAACAAATCCACAACTAACATCATACTCAGTGGACAAAAACTAAAAGCATTTTCGTTAAGATCAGGAACAAGACAGGGATGTTCACTTTTACCATTCTTATTCAACATAGTACTAGGAGTCATAGCCACAGCAATCAGACAAGAAAAAGAAATAAAAGGCATCCATATTAAAAAGAGGTAAAACTGTCATTATTTGCAGATGACATGATAGAGAACCCTAAAGATTCTACCAACAAAAACTACTCAAACTGGTAAATTGATTTAGTAAATTAGCATGATACAAAAATAATATCCAGAAATCAGTTGCATTTTTATATACCAATAATGAACTACCAGAAAGGAAAACTAAGAAATCAATCCCATTCACAACTGCCTCAAAAAAATAGAATACCTAGGAATAAATTTAACCAAGGATTTAAAAGACCTATACTCAGAAAAAATAAGATATTGAAGAAAAATACTGAAGAAGATACAAATAAGTGGAAACACATACAGTGTTCATGGATAGGAAGAATTAACATCATTAAAATGCCCATACTAACCAAAGCAATCTAAATTCAATGCAATCCTATCAAGATACCAATGGTGTATTTCACAGAACTAGAACAAATATTCCTACAGTTTATATGGAACTACAAAAGGCCCCAAATAGCCATTGCAATCTGGAGAAAGAAGCACAAAGTTGGAGGTATTACACTATCTGATATCAAAATACACTACAAGGCCATAGCAATCAACACAGCATGGTGCTGGCATAAAAACAGACATCCAGATCAATGGAACACAACAGAGATCCCAGAAATAAACCCACAGTTTTATGGTTAATTAACATCTGACAAAGAAGGCCAAAACATGCAGTAAAGACAATCTATTCAATAAATAGCATTAGGAAAATTAGACATATATGTGCAAAAAGATGAAACTAGGCCACCTTCTTATATCACACACAAGAATAAACTCAAAATCTATTTAAGACTTAAATGTTAGACTAAAAACCATAAAAATCTTAGAAGAAAACACAGGCAGTAAAATCTCAGACACTTCTCTTGGTAGTAGTTTTCCTGATATATCACTTTACCTCAGACAAGGGAAACAAAATTAAAAAACAAACAACTCAGACTACATCAAACTAAAAAGCTTTTTAACAGCAAAGGAAAACACCATCAAAATTAAAAGACAACCCACTGAATGGAAAAATATATTCCCCAATGATACATCTAATAAGGGGTTAATATCCAAAATTTATACAATACTTATAGAACTCAACACCAAAAAAAAAATCCAATTAAAAAATGGGCAAAGGATCTAAATAGACACTTCACTAAAGAGGATATACAGATGGCCAACACATGAGAGAAATGTCACTTAAAACCACAATGAGATATCACCTCACACCTGTCAGAATGGCCATCATCAATAAATCAACAAACAACAGGTGCTGGGGAGGATGTGGAGAAAAGGGAACCCTAGTGCACTATTGGTGGGAATGCTGACTGGTGCAGCCACTGTGGAAAGCAGTATGAAGGTACTTCAAAAAATTAAAAATTAAACTGCCTTATGCCGCAGTGATTTCACTTCTGAGACTATATTCAAAGAAACCCAAAACACTAATTCAAAAGAATATATACACCCCTATGTTCTTTGCAGCATGATTTACAGTAGCCAAGATTTGGAAGCAGCTCAAGCATCCATCAGCAGATGAGTGGGTAAAAAAAAATCTGTGGTACATTTATATAATAGAATACTGCTTGGCCATAAAAAGGAAGAAAATTTCACCCTTTGTGACAGCATGGATGGACCTGGAAAGCATTATGCTAAGTGAAATATGTAAGCCAATCAGAGAAAGACAAGTATCACATGATTTCACTCATATGTGGACTCTAATGAACAAAATAAACTAACAAAATAGAAAGAGAATCATACACAAAGAGCTAACAGCTGTCTTTGGGGAGGGGTTTTGCAGCACTAGGTGAAAACAGGTGAAGGGATTAAGAAAAAAAACAGGCACAGACAACAGAATGGTAATTATCAGAGGAAAAGGCGTGTGGGGAGAGGTAGAAGAGTGTAAAGAGGAGATAAAGGGTGATAGAAGGAGACTTGGGGTGGTAAACACACAATAAATATACAGATCATGTATTATAGAATTGTACACTTTAAACCTACATAATTTTATCAACTAATGTCACCCCAATAAATTCAATAAAAAGTTTAAAAAATTATAGGATGAAATGGAGGTAATCTTTTACTGTTCATATTCTTCTCTTGGTATAGCATGTATTTATATTTTAACTATACAAATATGTTATTTTATAGCTATTATAAAGACTATGAATAGCAATCCCAAAAACTGCATAATATTCATAGCTGCACAATTGTTTTAATCCTCCACTGGATCTGCATTTGTTAAACTAAATTAGTATACTAAATCAAGTAATTGTTACATGCAAATTACACTTACAAAAATCAAATACCCTTAAAATGAAGCATGAGAAAATAGTTCCAAACTACACTTGAAGATATATTTATTTTTAAAGTATTGCATACAATAAAGTTATATTTTTGGTTCAAAAAAGTCTTTGACACTTTGTTAGATTTGATTAGGGGGAATTAGATTGAAAATGTTTGCCTTTGGGACTGAAATGACTTGTTGAAAAAGCAACTATTCATTGTTCATATCACAATATAATTAAGTTGTACAGAAACTATTATTATATTACTCATTAACTGAAAGTAGTACTTTAACATAATCTTACATCCATGTTTAAAATATAGTTTTAAAATGGGAATACTCCCAACTTTTCTATTCTAAACCCTAAAAGTTATTATTTTTCTTATCTTTATTACTGAAATAAACCTACTCTGTTCATATTTCCTGGAGTTAAAATGCACATTTTGTATTACTCAGCTGTGCCAAGATAATTAACAACCCATAAATTTCAATGGCATACAAAAAAAAAAAAGATTTCTCACTGATGTTTCATGTTGCCAGCTGTAGGTTTCTGTTCCACAGTCCTTTCATTCAAAAATCCAGGCTGAAAATGAGACATCTACCTGAGACATATAATTCTCACAGCAGGGGGAAAAAATAAGAGAATTGGTGGAAACAGACACAATAGCTATTGAAGATTTCTCCTTGGATGTGGTGTATCTAACTTCTGGTCACGTTCCATTGGCCCAAGCCCAATGTGCATGGGACAGGAGTCAGTATTTCACACAGCAGGTAACAGCCAATTACAGAGAAATGGATAGGAATTATAATTCTCTTTCACAAAGGAGAAATGCATTTTGGGGAACAGTAATACAATCTTCATTAATCCCTTTCTTTTCTTTTTACTTCTCACTCTGTCACTCTCACCTTGTGAGATACTCTAAGGTAA
The DNA here is from genome assembly GCA_004027475.1 of Anoura caudifer. Lineage (NCBI taxonomy): Eukaryota > Metazoa > Chordata > Mammalia > Chiroptera > Phyllostomidae > Anoura > Anoura caudifer. Next base: position 52,546 of record PVKU01005215.1, read on the forward strand.
TTTGCCAGATGATGAAGTATCCTACAGAGGAACTGGAAAGCTGGAGGGGCTGAATTCCTGCCAAAAGTATAGCCGAGTAAACTGAATAGCGAAACAGTTTTAATATTCTTTAACTCCACAAAAATTGTCTTTTTGTTAAATGTCACTTCAAAGTATATTTTTAATTATATGAGGAAATCATAGGTTTATACATATTATTTCTGTATAGAATTTTAAAAGAATAAAAATAAGAACTATATGAGATGTTTTATTTAATCACAGGATTAAACTGGGAGCCAAATTTGACCTCAGATGAGGTCTGAATATTGATTTCTCAGTTGAGTAGGATAAGCTATTTAATTCCAATCCTATCTATGCAAAATACATAACTCAGAAAAGGATTTAGTATGAAACATTAGAATCATCAGACTGTGATTTTTCTTCATTTATATGCAAGAGTATACACAATTCGGGATGCAGACTGAAACTTTGTCAATACATTTGTACCACATTCATTAATAATGGTTCACCCACATCTTTTATCCAAACAGCCATCATCTTGAAGCAACAAAATGACTAGTGGTACACTGTGGCACCACTGAACAACAAATGACACAAAGGGTGAATGCTGTCACCTAGAGACAGGATAGGAGTAAAAATATGTTGCAATGGTTAATGATTTTTATTATAAACACAAAGCATAAACTATAGTTATTTTTCTGCAAAATAAAAGTACCTAAAAGATACCAATTGCTCTACACAAGAAAAGACTCTAGAAATAAAACTCTGCTGTACATACTCCTACATTCACTTCCATGTTTCATCATTTCGTAAAGTACAAAGCTGCACAGGTGGGGAAATGTTCTCTCCTTAAATTTTAAGGCAAACTACTCAATTGATGTAAGGTTTTCAATGTAATATCATATAACAAACCTAATTTTCTTTTTCTATCATTGAATTATAATTAATCAAAATAAGGCAAATATGGAAATAAAAAGGGAAAGTCCATGAGCTGAGGCTGATGAAGTTTTTTCAGGAACTAGCAAATAGGGCAGGAAATATATTGCCCCAAATTTCCCAATTCTGTTTCATTTTAAAAAGTTTCTGGCAAGGAGAGCAGTGTATTACAATCAGTCCTATATGGGCAAGTCAATTAAGCTATTTGAGTTTCATGTATAAAATGAGGAAAGTTAAGAGATACCTCAAAATATTGTGAGAATTAGAGAGGATGCATGTATGAAGGCCTTGCATAATTCTTGGCACCTAAGTGGATTCAAGTTTTACAGTTTTTATTGTCATTTTTAATGTTTGTTTATATGAAAAAGTGATAAAACTTCAATAAGGTTCTCTAGTACTTATTTTAAAGAAACTTCACTTAAAACCTTTTAGGAGAATGCTTTTTGCAAGGCAACATGTTAAGGACTATGACAGATGCAAAGAAATAATAAATGGATTTATTTTCATCCTGCAGTAAATGCACTACTGAAAAGGGATGAAAAGACTTAGTTAGGACAAAGACTGCAGTTATTTGATCACTTCTGTGACAAGGAGAGTCCTGAGCATTCTGGATGTTTCAGTATGCACGAGACAAGCAGTGGCCCTTCTCTACATATTTTTTTTTATTGTGGCATGTGTGGTGCAATGGTACAAAGGGAAATAATTATTTGGTCTTTGTCCCCAGTTCCTAACACAGAGCTCCTAACCCCCTTGTAATTCCCTGAGTAACAGGGCCACCCTTTGTTGTAATGAGGTGACTCCTGCTGGGCCCCTAGATAGCTTCAGGATGGGGGCTGGTCACCAAAAAGACCAAGGCATTAGAGGGTTGGAACTGTTTGCCCCACCCTTCCCTTCCATCTTGGGAGAAGGGACAGAGACTGGAGGTTTAGCTATCATCGACGGGCAGTGATCTAAACTATCATGCCTATGCAATGAAACCTCCATAAAAACCCCGAAATGATGAAGTTTGGACAACGTCCAAGTTGATGAGCACATGGAGGTGCTGGGAGGGTGGTAGTACCCACTGTCCCACATACACTGCCCCTTCATCTCTTCCATCTGGCTGTTCCTGAGTTGTATTTTTTATAATAAACTAGTGACAATAAATAGAAAGTGTTTTCCTGATTCTGTGAGTTGTTCCGGTACTGACCAAACCTAAGGCGGGGCCACAGGAAGCCCCCATGTATAGCCAGTTGGTCAGAAGTAAAGTAGCCATCAGGGACTTGTCATTGGCGTCAGAAGTAAAGCAGTGTTGTGGGATTGAGTTCTTAATCTTTGGAGTCTGCATTAACTCCAAGTAGTTAGTATCAAAATTAAATTGAACTGGAGGACACCCAGGTCATGTCCAGGAAGTTGAGGAACTGGTTGGTATAGAAAAAACTTCCAGCCTTGGCTGGTGTTGCTAAGTGGGTTGAGGGTCAGCCTGCAAACCAAAGTGTCAGTCCCTGGTTCAATTCCCAGTCAGGGCACATGCCTAGGTTGCAGGCCAGTCCTCCAGTATTGGGTGCACAAGAGGCAACCACACATTGATTTTTCTCTCCCTCTGTCTCTCTCCTTTCCTCTCTCTCTAAAAATAAATAAAATCTTAAAAAAAAACAACTTCCACATGTTTGGTTGGAAATTTTACAAAGAAAGAAAGTGAAAGTAGCATGTAAAAAAACAAAACAATAAAAAAATGTAGGCACATACGTATTTTTCATACCTATTCCATCTGATTTACATTTCTCTAAAAGAAGGAGAAACTGGGAAGAAAGAACTCAAAGGCAATTTAATAAGCATTAGAACACACAGTGATGCTCTTTTATTGACTTACTAAGTCAAGGAATTTTAATGGTGTTTTGAATTCCCAAGGGGATTAGGAGTAGGGAGAGATACTGTTTATAGGATATTCTAGGCATGATTAACAATAGGCTACATCAAAACTGGTATAGCTTTGATGCACCAGTTTTAACTAAATAACAGCTAATGACTGATTATATGCACATATATGTCCACACACAAACATATATATGGAGAAATATATATATTTTAGTCTTACTCTTCAGTCTCTTTCCTGATATGATTTTATTTATTTATACACACACACACGCACATATACGCATAATCAGTCATTAAACACTACACTGACTTGCATTTTATGCTGAACTTGTAATGAGCGACAAGGCCACACCATTCACAACCAAGAATAATCAGATTTTTCTAGACTATTTAAACAAAACTAACTTTAAAATAACTGCAAATATTGCAAGGACATATGAGGAATAGGATTTTTTGTCTTGAGAAGAAAAATTTGCCTAATAACAGCTCTGAAAGTTTAATTTAAAATCAATGATAGTAAAAAAGCAGATTTTACTTACATTTAGAATTATTGAGTCTGAAGATGAAGACAAAAATCTTGAAAGGTGTTTTTACAATTATGTGGGAAAATGGCACACAGTTTGAAGAATGTGGAGTCTAAACTACTGATATTTCCTAACAGAGGCAATCATTTCATATTTATCTAATCAGCACATAAGACATGCTGACAGACTACAATCCCACAGCTTGTACTCCCACTGCCTAGACTGTTATTTAATGGATTAAGTATATAAATAGCAAAAATCTGACCTATAGATAAAAGATTATAGAGTCATTTTCTAAAGATTTTTCAATCTAAAGAAGAAAAAGAGAAGCTGAATAGATGTGATTTTATTGTTCATTCTCCAAAATAATACATCAATATCTATTTTTTAACTTATTGTAATTAAATAAACAAAAATTTTGCATACTTAAAGAGCCAAACTATAAGTATTGAATAATAGGACTGAATAACCGGTTTGTGTGAATGCTTTGTATAAACTTTTTTTTTTTGCCATGAATTTTTTGTGAAGGATTAAAATCCTAGCCATAGTTTCTAATGCTAAGGCAAGATGATTCTTAACATGGACTGAGAACATCCCTAGGAAATGTAAAATGTAAAGAGAGTTTAGCACTGGTGACTGATATTTTAAAAGCTTTCATTACCTGAAACAGACATGGGTACTCTCAGGAAGTTTCTTTGATTACATTAACCTCAGACCCCAAATCAGCCCATGAAGAATGTGTTCACGTAATCCCCTTCACTCCAACAAATTGTGGGCTATGGTTTTCTATTCAACCCCATTATCTCATCTTTTCCTCTTCCTGATTTTGCATGTTTATCTGCAAAAGATCACCTTCAATTTCTACTAAAATATTCTGTTGCCCAAAACTTGTATACAAAATATTCTCACACTAAAAGATAATAATGGAAATAAAAATAAAGTATGTAACTAATTATCAGAAACAATACTACCTACAAATACCATCATAACTATTGTTCTTGAAAAAGCTGAAAATTAAAAAGGAAAATCATTCCAAATGTAAAAAATAAAACCCAACAATAAAATATTTTTGATTTATAAATACAAATAATATTTTCACATAAATAATTAAGAATGAAGATCTGTTTGATGCAAATCAAAATTCCACTTAGAAACAGACTGTTCTAGAAGACTGAATAAAGGAAACAAAATTATACATTTATTAATAATTAATGACTGTCAGGTATTAAGTCAGAAGCAATAATGTTAATTTTGACTAGGACAATGGGGTAGTTTGTTGTTTTCTGTGTTAACCAAAAAGGAAAATATATAAATTTCCTAATTGAGAGCACTATATTATGAAGTGGTTTCTTTTAGAAATGTTTCCATTTCACTGTTCTTACATTTAAGGGAACAAGAAATGTATTTGGTGACCCAGTTGTTAATTTTGAAAGATTTCTTAGAAATCTTCCCATAGTTCAGAACAAAAGAAATGATTAAAACTTATCATCTGTATTTCAGAAAAATGCAAAGTTTATATCTCATAGAGCTAACAATAATTGCTACAGAGAGATGGAAAAAAATTAGGAATCCTGAAAAAAGTACTTCCTTATCGTTGAATTCTGACTGTTCACTGTCAGGATGTTAGGTAGCAGTTACAAATGCATGGAAATGAAGGCAGGGCCCTGGCCAATACAATCTAACAAAGAACTTAATACAGGAGGCTGGAAGCAAAAGGGAGACACATGTCAGTAGTTGACTCAGCCAGCAGTCCTGAGCTCAGGGTGATGAGATTGCCAGTGTCCCGAGCATTATAAGCAAAGTAGCACAGGAAGAGCTGAGAGTCCTTGAGACCACACTGAGAAAAGGGCTTCTGGAACAATCTTACCAAGATTGCCAGGTGTTCTGGACATCATAAGTGGTAATTACACAGGAGGAAGAGGGTGCTTATACTGGGAGAGGGAGCCTCTGTAACAACTTCACTAAGACAAAGAGCCTTTGCTAGCTGAGAAAGCCTTTGCTTTGTAGCCATGCATTATTCCCAAGGGGAAGAAAAAGTAGGAACCTAGAAGCTAAGGTATATAACCCCTGAACCCCAATAGTCAGTGTACTTAGAATAGCTAAGTACCTACTTGTAGCCTCAGCTCAAGTATATAGAATAAAGTCATTCATTAACTTACTAACAAACTTCCTAACAACTTTGTTTCCTCTCTACATGGGCATTTAGACTTGCTGGGTGCCTGCTTGCAGTTCCGTGCTTGTATGTGTTTCATAAATAAACTTGCTATTTCATTTCCATTATACATGTTTGTCTCTCGCTTGAATTGTGCTCTTGCAAGTGAGACAAGAACTGAGGCAGGGGAGGAAGGCCTCCTGACCTGGGTCTCTCTCCCCCGATCCACAGCAAGGAAGGCAGTGCTGATTAAAAGGGCGCAGAGCACAATCAGAACCTGTTGGGCCAGGGCACTGATTTTCAATTCACAGCAATAACATGTGAGCGTTTCATTTGAAAAGTGCATGACCCAATCCTGAAGGAATATTTTACATATTTATTTGCCTTGAACTCAACTCAGCTTCCCCCCCCCCATCAAAAAAGCTATAATATTAGGACACCTTTCTCAAGAAAACATATTATCCTTTTAGTATGACAATAAAAACCCAACAACCTAGGCACTTTCTAGTTGGTGTACATGAAATTGGAAATGGTGGTTAAACCTAAATTATATAATTAATCCTAGGTTCAATCCACACACCACAAAGAAAAACTAATGTACTACAGGAGTCCCCATTCAGATCACAAATATTAAAAATGATTGAAAGTAGTTACCAATGAGGTCTGTGGTATTAACTCAGAGCATTATCAACAATGTGTAAAGCTGATGGAAACACTATTGGAAATCAAACTAGCCATTCACAAACCATTGTCTATGTGACATAGTGAGATATTAGAAAACAACATTAATTGAGAATCAGCATTTAGTGGCAAATAATATTTTTAATATTTAAAATTCAAAATAGAAGCTGAAGTACCATTACCAAACATGATACTTTTAGTTAAAAATTGCTAATTCAACGTAAGTATATATCACTGGAGATGTACATTAATCTTCATTCAGTTTTCAGTGACTCACGTAGTTGAAAATGTACTATCTTATACCTACATTTCTTCTATAAAATGGTTAAAACAAGACATACCAAATAAGCTTGCTATGAGAATTGAGGGGGCCAATATACAGGGTCTGGCAGAAGTAACACCTGCTGAGTGTGGTTGGTAAGGTAATAATGTAGATGTAATAGTTTATAGTTTTGATTTGAACATTTCACTTAAAATGTCATATGGTATGCTTTAGTATGATATTGTTACCTTACAGAATTGCATGCTGATGATTTTGTAATAAAATATTTTGTAATAAAAAGGGGCATTATTTGTGCTAGGCCCTGTATTTAAAGCAATTACCTTAATGCCCAGTATACATTCAAATAGTACATATAATTACCTTGTTAGTAAAAATTGCCATTTACTGTGTACCTTGTTTTGTTCTGAGTACATTATATTTATACATTTTCCCTAACCCTTTAGCAACTTTAAAAAGTTTTATTATCTCCGCTTTACAAGAAACAGGCACAGACAAATTCAACAGTTTACAAAATTAGTAAGCAGAAATAGGATTAAAGTGACTATTTGACCCCAAAGCCTATCTAATTTCAACAACAACAGTGGTTCTCAAACTTGAGTATATATAAAAAAACTCTGGAGAGCTTGTTCAAGTAGTTACTGGTTTTTATCACCAGAGGTTCTGATTGAGGAGACTGAAGTCATAGCCACAAATCTGCATTTGTAATGGGTTTACCAGAAATGTTGATGCTCCTGATCCAAGGAACACATTTTGACTGCACCATACCATATAATCTCTCAGAAAACACAAGATATATTCAGAGTGACTGCTTCCCTATTTGAGGGATCTTTAGGAAAACCTGTAGACTGATATACCAAAAAGTTAGATAATACATGTGCATTCTTTATCATTTTAAAATACAAGCAAAAGGTCAGCTTTAGTGTTCTTTCTGGTCAAATTGCACTTCCTCTTTATTACATGAGAGATTTGAATCCCCTGCCCATAAACCGATCTTGGTTTCCTAAATTCTCTAGTAATCCAAGTGGTAGAATTTTCAGAGGTATCCCTGAACAGGAAAATTTTATGAACTATATTATTAAATATTCGATGAAATATGCAAATGAACACAACACTCATGGTAGAATGCTACTGTCTCCACTGCTGTCCCTGTACATACTCTCGGCACCCGTACGGCAGCGAATGGTCTTGATGAGGGTTCAAGAATCACTGATCACTGATTCATTTCTAAGCAGGCACTTTTACCCAGACAAAGGTGTGGATAAAGAAAGGGCCACGTACTAACCCTGATGCGCTCAGGGCAGGCCTGCATGGGGGGCCCATAACCCCCCACGAGACCTGAGTAACCACTTAAGATGGTCTAAATATAAAAATTCCTAACTAAAAGCAAGTCATGGTGGGTAGTCGTGTCCAGGTCCATCGCTTCCCTGATAAAAGTCTGTAGCTGAGAGGCTGTCTGCTGTCTTCTGCATCTAAGACAAATGCCATTGGTATGCCTGAGTAACCCTTTTTTCCAGACCCCTCGGGCACAGTCTCTCAGCAGAGCAGGAGACCACAGACCCCTCACTATCATCTTGTTGCCCAAACACCATCTCTCTGTGCTGTAAATGTTACCTATTCTGTACCCACCAATGTAACAGAAGTATGTATTTCTCCCTTTTGTTTTTTCTCCAATCTCAGAGGTTTCCCCCACTTTGCTTTCTCCCACCTCCCTAATCTACCACTGATGGATTTCATATAAGCCCTTTATGTCTTCCCCTTTGACTCTAGTGTATAAAATAAGCTATAAAACTGCCATTCTCTAGAGCATTTTCTCAATCCACTTAGATTTTTGCTTCCCAGGAATTGTCATCAGTTGGCTAAAATAAACTCTTACAACACTTTTCTTAGGCTGGATGTTCTTTCAGTGACAAAGGTACTCAGTGATCCTAGTCTTAAACACTTCAAGGAAAAGTTTCAACGAACCTTCTGAATAACAAATAATTTCTCTCTTGATATATCAAAAAATATCCAATATCCTATAAAAACTAATGTAAAGACAGTCACTTCCAAATGGAGTCACAGCTGCCATCCCAAGAAGCTGCCTTACAAGCCTCACTCCTTAAACCTTTGGAATGTTAAAACTGGCCAAAAGAACCTCTGGACTGGACCTAAAGCAGCACTGTGTCTCAAACAACTGTTCACAAACAATGAAGCAGATATTATAACTATTGCACTGAAAATTAAAAATGTACTTCAGGATTAGCATCACTATGTTAACTTCTCTGCACCTAAAGAAATTACAGTAATTCCTTTTATGTAATCGTTCCCTTCACTTTATTCTTAAATACCCCTTGGCTTAGCCTCCTAATCAGAACCCTGGGTTTCTACCCAAATCAATGCTTCCAGAATATTCTTTTTTAATATATTTTATTGATTGTGCTATTACAGTTGTCCTATTTCTCCATCATTCCCCTCCACCCTGCATACCCCCTCCCACCCACATTCCCCCCCTTCAGTTCATGTCCATGTGTCATAAGTTCTTTAGCTTCTACTTTTCCCACACTATTCTTGCCCTCCCCCTGTCTATCTTCTACCCACCGTCTGTGCTACTTGTTCTCTGTACCTTTCCCCCCCTCTCCTCCTCCCATTCCCCTGTTGCTAACCCTCCATGTGATCTCCATTTCTGTGTTTCTGTTCCTGTTCTAGCTGTTTGTTTAGTTGGCTTTTGTTTTAGGTGTGGTTGTTAATATCTGAGTTTGCTGTCTTTTTATTGTCATATTTTTTATATTCTTTTTCTTAGGTAAGTCCCTTTAACATTTCATATAATAAGGGCTTGGTGAGGACAAACTCTTTGAATTTGACCTTACCTGAGAAGCGCTTTATCTTCCCTTCCATTCTGAATGACAGCTTTGCTGGATAGAGCAATCTTGGATGTAGGTCCTTGCCTTTCATGACTTGGAATACTTCTTTCCAGCCCCTTCTTGCCTGTAACATCTCTTTTGAGAAATCAGCTGACAGTCTGATGGGAACTCTTTTGTAGGTGACTGTCCCCTTATCCCTTGATGCTGCTAGAATTCTTTCATTTTAAACTTGGCTAATGTAATTATGATGTGCCTTGGTGTGTTCCTCCTTGAGTCCAACTTCTTTGGGACTCTCTGAGCTTCCTGGACTTCCTGGAAGTCTATTTCCTTTGCCAGATTGGGGAAGTTCTCCTTTATTATTTGTTCAAATAAGTTTTCCACTGGTTGTTCTTCCTCTTCCCCTTCTGGTACCCCTATAATTCAGATGTTGGGATGTTTAAAGATGTCCTGGAGGTTCCTAAGCCTCTCCTCACTTTTTTGAATTCTCGTTTCTTCATTCTTTTCTGTTTGGTTGTTTCTTTCTTCCTTCTGGTCCACTCCACTGATTTGAGTCCCAGTTTTCCTCCCATCACTATTGGTTCCCTGTACATTTTCCTTCATTTCACTTATTGTAGCCTTCATTTGTTTGTCTAATTTGTGACCAAAATTAATCAATTCTGTGAGCATCCTGATCACCAGTGCTTTGAACTATGCATCTGATAGGTTGGCTATCTCTTGGTCACTTAGATGAATTGGCTCTGGGGCTTTGATTTGTTCTCTTGTTTGAGCCATTTTGAGTTTTTTTTGGGGGGTGGTTTGGTCTGGTTGCGGCTTTTAGGTAGAGAGGGGCAGAGCCTTAGGTGTTCCCCAGGGCGGGGCAGCCCAGTTGCTGGGTTGTGACACTGTATGTGGGGGCGGGGTCCGAGAGTGGAACAATGGCACTTGCTCCACTCTCTCAGATTCCAGTCCCTTCTGCTGCTTCCCCCAAGCAAATTAGGCCTTTCTGGTGCTGATTTCCATATGGGTGGGCTTGTGTATGTTCTAGGACCCTGTGGGTCTTTCCAACAAACTCTCCTGTGAGGCTGGAAGTCTCTCCTGGCCCCTCACCCCCCACAAGTGTTTTCAATCAGTGTTTTTAGGTTTTATTTTCTGGTGCTGGGGCCCTGGGTTGCGAGGTCTGTCCTGCTCCGTTTTTGCCTGGATTATCTACATGCTAATATGGGACCGCCTGGTCAGCCAGCCACCTTGTGCGGCCTCACTGGGACTGTCCATTGCCACCCTGAGCCTGGGGTCTGGCCACCACCTGTGCACTTGGGGTCTGCTAGCCGCTGCTGCCTGCGTGCCCAGTTCCGCCAAACTCCACTTTTTCCTTCTGTGACTCCGCCCCTCTTACTGGCCTGGGTGAATGATTGACAGACTTCCATGCAGTTCAATTTTCTATCAGTTCTGGGTTTTTTCTTGTTTCTAAACCCTTGTTGTCCTTAATTTTGGTTGTGCGAAGGAGGCACAGTGTGTCCACCTACGCCTCCATCTTGGCCGGAAGTCACAGACCTCCAGAATAGCTATTCTTCTGGATCTCAAATAAAGGCTTGTTGCATCTCACTTTGAAAGGCCTTTTATTTTTCGGTTAATATAGAGAAAAATGTGGAGGACCAATGAAAGAGAAAGTATACAATTCACTAAACAAATAGTTATTTCTGCAAAATCTAGGACAGGTGATCATGCATTCATTTCAGTTTGCCCAAACTCTGTCTGTGACAAGAAATTCATCGGGCTGTGTATTTTGCTTTTCTACAGTTCTATTTGCTAGAAAGCTTTCTTTTTCCCTTTAGATGGTTCTTAATCTGGGGTCCATGAACACCCCCTTTCTCAAAGTCATTGATCTATGAGCCTGAAATCCTAAGCAAATATTTGCATATGTTAACAAGTATATTTTCCATCAACTCAGCAACTCAGAAACGTTGATTTACCTGATGAATTCTATCTTCCTGCAAGAAATCATTCCTCCCAGTTGTGCCATGAAAATTTTATAGTCTAGAAGTCTGGTACATCTTTAACAGTATCAGCCATCCGCCTCTAGTTTACAAGTCTTCTCTTTCACAGACTAAACATTTCCAGCATCCCTGCTGTTCCAACGCAACGTGCTTTCTGGGTACTTGTGGTTCTTCTGCTCCCCGGAGTTGCTACATACATACTGGAGGCTCATTATTAACTACGGCACTTTTACGCAACTGAATTTATGTGATTAATTTTCTGTAATTGCAAATCATATCAAATAAGTTAAATTGTAATTTATTACCCTAACAGTCTTTATAACAATAAATAAGGACAGCATTTATAAAGGTAAATTTTTGTGTATTCTTTAAATATTAGCATTGTTCTATTTGGCCTAATGCTAAATAAATCTCATTCTGGAAAAAAAGCCTTCAAACAATTTCATAAATATTGTAATTTTCCCTTGCTCTGTGCTAATACACTTAAATACACTTTATAACAAGTAACATAGCCAGACAAAATAGAATAGTATATATTAATTACTACAAATAATATTTATGCTTGTTCTGATTAAGCATTCTATTGTTCTTAATGAAAAAAAAGTAAAATATTTCTCCCTAATGTCAAAGAAACTTTCAGGTAGCAGCAATTTTTAAATTGTCTGTTCATAAACTGCACATTGCTCTATGATATTAGAACAGCAGCACACATGGATAAAATGAAAATACAAGTGCCCAGGGACAATGTGGGTTGTAAAGGAGAAACAAGGACTCACAACAGAAAGGACAGAGAATAGCCAAGTGGACAACAAATTGTACTATTTTCAATTATAGTGCATTGCCCTTTGGGGCATTATGCATGAGACAAGAGGGCATTTATTATTTTTACTATTTAAAAGTACTAACTGTCAGTCTATAAAACACTACTAGAGAGCCTGACCAGGACACTCAGCTGGTTGGACCATTATCCCATACACCAGAAGTCTGTGGGTTTGATCCGGGGTCAAGGCACACACCTAGGTTTCAGGTTCGGTCCCCCATCAAGGCGCATGCAGGCAGCAACTGATGTTTCTCTCTCACAACCATGTTTCTCTCTCTCTGTTGTCTCAGTCATCTCAGTCATCTCTGTCATCTCTCTCTCCCTCTCCCTCCCTTCTTCCTTCTGTCCTTTCCTCTCTAAAATTAATACACATATCCTCTGGTAAGGGTAAAGATAACTGGAAAATTTTAAATAAAAATATGTTTAGGTTAACAGTGAATCATGATTACCCATTATTCTGAAACACATACATCTATTGCTCACTTTGCTAAGGGTTAAAGGAACCCCAAATATAAATGAATTTTAATGAGAGGAAAACTAAAGATATAGCACAAATGTAAATGGGACATAATGGATCAAGCTGAGAATTTTGCCCAGTATTTGACACCCTTCATCTTTGTATGATTTATAATAATACTAAACATATGTCACTAAATATTATAACATTTACTTCAGATTTACAATGTTAACACAATAACATTTATATCGAATTTATATTTACTTCCAATACTTTTACCTCACTTACTCCTCATAACGACAATTAGGTAGGTCAGGGATTACCAAACTAGAACCTGGGGTCAAAATCTGACTTGCTACCTGTTTTTGTAAATAAAGCTTTATTGGAACACAGTCATCCTCATTCATGTACATGCCATCTATGGCTGCTTTCACTATAAAACAGTAGAGTTTGGTAAATGTAGCAGACCGTACATTCTGCAAAGCCTAAAATATTGCTAATATGGCTTGCTACAGGAAAAGTCTGCCTGCTTCTGAGATGGATGCTACTGATTTTACTTTTTTTTCCCCAGCTGATAGAACTAAGGTATCAGTTTACTGTGGTAGACAATGTTTTATAATTATTCTTGAATAACAATAAAATGTTCTGGGTTAAATTACAACCATATAATAACCCTCTCCAAGATAAAGAAAATTAGTAGTTCCCTCTACAGCCCACACCCTGCAGCAAACAGTGAAGTCACAATATGTGAATTTTACAAAGCTTAAACTAATCTATGATACTTGTATTTGAAATGTATTGTTTGAAACTGAACAATAAGAAAAATAAAAGGGACAAAGTATATTTATCCTAATTATCGGCTCTTTGGAAAGATCTTCCCTGGCAGCCTTCTCTGAAGAAATATTGCAATCAATTATTGGTCCTTGTCTATTACATCACCCTGTTTATTTAGTTAATAGCATTTTTCACAGTTTTAGCTGATGTGTTAACTTATCGTATATCTTCTTCCATGCAGATATAAATTTTATGAGGACAAGAATCTTACATGTCTTGTCCGTCACTATACTCCCAATGCCTAGTATAGTAAGTGCCCAAAAATAATTGAAGAATGACTGGAAAGGAAAGAGATGGGAGAAGAAAAGGAGAGAGAATAAATATATTTTCAATAAATAAGGACCTGGGAGAAAAAACAACAAAAAAAAATGCTTGCTTTGCTTTTCTGTTTTCTATTGCTATAAAGAGAAGGCAAAACAAGAGAATGAAAGAAGACATCCTCAAAGAAAGAGTACAGAAGCAGCAGCATTTTTTGAGGATTAATATTTTTCCTCTAAATATTGGTTCATTTACTTCACTTAAACCAGTCATTTTTAACAAATTCTAGCTCAATACTATCTTACAAGCCAGGAAAAAACAATAAATATGGTTCGATGCTTAATTCCAGAACATTAGGATTTCCATGGGCTGGCAGAAGTAAATGTCCATTAAGAGAAAACTAAAATGGAATTACTAAATAGGGCATTGATTTAAGATTGAGCAAGGATAAAATGACCCAATGATTCAAGAAATTCTATGAAACTAGTAAAAAGACCTTTATATTTAAATAGCAGTTTCTGAATCCAAAAGGATGCTATCTCATTTTCAAAAATTATCCAGTTATCTTTGGAAATCATTAAAAGTTTCATGGCAAGTTTTACGAGGAAAAATAATGGGAAATTGCAAAATGTTCTGAGATTAGAGCGCGTGTACTCTAATCCCTGATGTCCTACCACTAACACACTGCTAAGAACCGAGTCCATCTATTCAACAGATAAATGGGTATGCATTTCTGAGAACCTGCTGAGGAGCAGATGCTGTCTGACATTACTAGGCACCCTTCCTTCTAGGCTACCTCAGTCTGAGGGTGAGGGCAGGTAAGAAAACAGGACATTTCTCTCTATAAGGACAAGAACAACACAGACATAATCTCAGCGTGTTAAGAGAGGGTGACGTTAATAAACATGGAAATAAATGAAGATCACCCAAATGAAAAGCAAGTCTATTCAGTTTGCAATAGCAAGGAAGTCAACCACAATTTGTGTTTGGCAGATACTCAAAGGCAGGCAGAAGAGCAGAATAGGTTTGTAGTGGAAAAAAAGGGGGAAGGCTTCAGGTGCACCCTAACTGGAGGCTATTGGCATGGGAAGATGACAGAAGCCTGGGCAGAAGCAGTGGGGCATCCTTTGTGACTGTTCAGGGGTACATATTTGGCTTTCTGCAGTTGATACTAAATTGAAAGCAGGGCAAATATAGCGGAAGCTGCCAGTTATTGATCAATAAGTGGTTTTGCTGATTGCTACAGGAGCTGTTGTTTGGCTTCCTGTACTGATTGCTACAAACTGTGAGTCAGAATACTATCTCGTACATGGTGTGGCCACTGCCCGTTTGTATAATTGGTCTCTCAGATGCATATTGACGGTGGTGAAGAATTTAATTAACAAGTTAGCTTCAACTTCCAAATGGGATTTGCCCTCCCATTTTCCTTCCTTTTTTATAAAGTGAATCTAACATTTTAAAAACTTCATATAAAAAAATCATTTGCTTATGAAAGCTTGTTTGATTTCCAAACACACTGAGTTACACTGTGGGAAGATCAGTGATGCTTCAGAGAAAGTAATAAATCAACAGATTGGACAATTCAGAAGCTATGATAAAAAAAATAAGTTTTTTTTTAAAAACTAAATAAATAATTCATAATTGTGATATTGGTACAATAAAAGATTATCTTTAAAATTAAAAAGCCTAAGTGTCTCTAGTTAAAGTGGGAAGCAAATAATTATTTCCCCCAATTACTCCATTCTTCCTATAATTTCTTCTTCCAGCTTCTAACCTGGAAAACATTTTTGGATCCACAATTCTGCTATGTTTTATGTTTTTATTTTCATTTATCATTATCCCCAACAAAATAATAATGGTAGGGGAACAAAAAGAGTACAATGAAGCACAGCAGCCCTGGCCAAGTGGCTCCGTGGGCTGGAGGGTCATTCCATATACCAAAAGGCTTCAGGTTCAATTCCCGGTCAGGACACATACCTAGGTTGTATTTTAATTCCCCATTTGGGACACGAACAAGAAGCATCCAATTGATCAATATTTCTTGCCTTGATGTCTGTCTGTCTGTCTGTCTCTCTCCCTCTCAAAACAGTGGACACATCATCCAGCAAGGATTTAAAAAAAAAAAAAAAGGCAGCAGCAGAACAAAAGACTATTCAACCACCTAAAACGTATTTGAGTGCAGATGGTAGAACATGTAGGGAGTAAGAAAAAGCAGTTATAAATACCACACACCCTGTTACTTGCCTCAAGATTACTCAAAATAGCAGATATTGTGTATTTTTGTTATTGAAGACATGTTCCTGAAGATTGATTTATAAGTGACAAAAATAATGTTCAAAGGTACTCATAATATGCCTTTATTCATGTGCCTTACCACGTATATTTTTTTCTACTGCTCACAGTTTTAAAATGTGAAACACAATTTAATATAGATTTAATGGCTCATGTTCAATAGAGTTTTCCAATTTTATATATAAATTGTGCCAGCTTTTGCAATATTGCTTCTAATATACTCTAGGAAATGTGACCTACTGCAGCACAAGAACTTAAAAGCAAATTATAGTTTCTGATGCAAAATCATTTTCTCAAATTGTTATAAATTCAGGAAAAAATGATAAATTATGCTATTTAGCAAGTTTAGAGGCATCTGAGCTTTTGTTGCAAACTCTTTTATAGGTTGATAACCAATTCTGACTGTAGATCAAAGTACTTTCTCCTTAGACAAAGTCTACCAAGTGCCACAAAATATGCTGTATTGCATGAACTTGGTGCCTCTTTGAAATGACCTTAGGATCACTATAGCAATGTGTATTGGCACTGAATGTGTGATATCCACAAACCTTCATATATCTTTAATTATCTCATTTGTTCATGGTTTTTAAAACAAGTTCACAGATATCCTTCAATGAGTCCATAAACTCTGAAATTTTATAGGAGAGCATTATTTTTCTGGAGAGAGGATGTCAGTAGTTTTAAAAAGAATGGTTGGGATACTGGGAGTCTGTCTAAATCATTATAAACTGACGACACAAATAGAAACCTCTTGGATTCATAGACAACCAACCTACTGAAATATATCCTTAGTAGTCTTTGAAGGGTGGCCCCTGGCAATTTTCTCACATGTCTGCTGGTGATAATTTTTTCTTTTCTGGTATCTTTGTGCATTTGTTTTAAGATTCATTTAAATAGATTGGTCATTTCAAGTAATACTTTGTTACTATATTGAGTGTTAAAGCCAGTAAAATTATTTTTAAAGTAACAATTTTATATTTATCTTGTTTGATTGTCTAATTTTAAGTAAAGTCTTATGTCATTTTCACTAATTTACCCTTTTATTTACTCATCCTTATCACCCTACAGATAGGGTTCTTTGTATCCCAATAACAGAACCCCTTCTAAGCAGAAAAGGATTTATTAGCATTAGGTAGCTTAAAGAATTTCTATCTCAGCCTGAACAACCAACCTTGGATGCTAGATGGCCAGGAAAACTTCAGACAACCAGAACAGAACTTCAGTACTGTTCTAGTGAAAGCTTCACTGTGGCTTCTGCCTGCCACCTATTACTAATGAATCAAATATTTACCAGCTACAAGGAACCTATGCCAGATAGCTGTCATTTGCTCTTTCAAATGGACTCCGTCTCCTTTTCCACTTAGTTCTCTGCCCCAGGAGACTGATCTCCCAGATTCCATTAACAAACTAATGCCCCCTGTAGTTTCTCCTTGGAAAAACCGATGGGGCTACAGGGAGAAGACAGGAGAGAAGGAAAAAAAAAAACTTTACAGAATTTATTAATTTATTAATAACTTGTTAATTTATTAAATTGTCCTGTAAGGTCACCTCAGGGTGGCTGTGTTTCTCACACAGCCTTGCACATCTTGCACAACTTGCCTTGCACATCTGTCTCCCTGTCTATCTCACTAACCACGCAGGGTTCTCACTGCCGTACATCAGGTTAGGGAACGTCTCCACCACTGCGAGACCAGGGGTTTTGCCGTAGTCATTGGAATCTCCTACATATCATTTAGACCTTTACAATCAGTCCCTTTCAAAATAGACAATGAGTCCTTCATTTCCTGCTGAGGTTCCGACTGATCAAAAGCAGGTTTGCATTTTTGTTCCTGAAGGCATAGTTTTATAGCTATCCCCTCAAAATCAAAATCCTCCCCCACAAGATACTCTCACTCCCTACACTCAGCTATACATAACTTACTTCCACCTTCCAAATCTCAGCCACAAATCTGCCTGGTAGACCTCAGATAACATAAAGAACATAAGTTGCATGGAGTTTGATAAATTTAGTTTTATCTTTTAAGCCTCAAAATTTTAAAAGTATCTTTTAAGGAGATACTGCATGAGCCAGCATACTACAATACTATCTACAATAAACACTACTATTTGCACAAATATTTATGAAAAGTTGGCCTGCTGTGAAGTGAGTAGTAATGTTTTCTGCAATATTTATTATGCATATGCTTTACTGTGTTGTTTTATGCAGATATTTAGAATAGTAATGAAAGGGCAATTCAGAAATAACCAAGAGGAGATATTTATATAATGTTGATTATCAACAGCACTGTAAGGTCAGATGATTTGCTTTGTTATTTTGTATTTAGAATATATTTATTTTATGTGATAAATAGAATTGAAGTTTATTCTATCAAATACATCCCCCAAAATATAGATATGAGATAAATCCCATTCCCTTTATGAATTTCAGGTGAAAATATTGGAGTGTGGATAGCGAACTGTGGTCATAGAAAACATTTCCAGAATGTGGTAGGTTATTAAAATAGCAAGTTTTCCTTTCTCCACTGAAGAGTCACACCATCTATCTCCCCAACTCTTAAATATGGATGAGCTTTGTGAATTGCCATAGAATATTCTATGCCATAGAATAGAATAGAATAGAATAGAATAGAATAGAATAGAATAGAATAGAATAGAATAGAATAGAAGCAAATTGTGTGACAAGCAGAGATTTGAAAAGTATTTGCATACTGGGACTTGCCTATCTGCCACCCTCAGGTTCTCTTGTCATCCCAATTGTAAATAAGGCTTGGTTAGTGTGCTAGATGATAAGAGACATATCAACTTGGTTGCCCTTTCTCTCCAGATATCAGCCAGCCGATCACAAATCTGTGAGGCTATGCTGGATCAATCAGTCCCCAATCATCCTGCCAAGTAGCAGAATACCATGACTCAGCTCAAATGAGATGAGCTAAGCCCCCCTCAGATCAAAATAGCCACCACTGAGGCCATCCCCCAAAAAATATTTTTAGAATTAGAAGCTTAGAAAAAGGTGGTTCTTTCTTCAAGGCACTAAATTTTGTGGGTCTTTTTTATCACAAACAAGTTAGCTGCTATATAAAAAGGTACTTAGAAGGGGTCTGCTGCAGTTAATTAACCTAAAATATGTGGCACTTGGTGTAGGGCTGAGTATAAATTGAGCTGGAAAAGCCGTGAGGAGACGGTTGCAAAGGCCAGTCTATGTCATGTAACGAAAGACAATTGGCAAAACTGTCACCTCTAGTAACATGAAGACAGAAAATTTATCTGATAAACTTGTGGGCATTGATGAGAGAGCTTCCAAGCAAAATGAGTACTGTCAGTTGGCTTTTTTTTTTAGCTTCTAGGACAAAATGTGGCAAGAGAGAGTCAAGCTGTGTTTTCAGGCAGATTTTAAAGGAAAAATAAGGGGATAGGATTTCTTGGACTGGAAAATAAAACTGTTTCTTATTTCCAGTATCTCCAACCAGAAAATTACTTTGGAAATAAAATGAGTGAAGTGAGAGCAGAGATCAAGTCAAGGATGTGTCCTTAACATCCTTTGTTAAAATCTTGAATAATTCAAAGAGTTGCTGGATAACATCTCCAAGATGCATACAAGGTTTCTAAGAATAATAAAGGTGTGGTTATGTGAAAGCTTAACCACCCCCCTCATTTATTTTGTAATAAATACCAAAAAAAAAAAAAGCATTTAAGTCTAGAAAGAAAAGCAGTCTCAAAAACAATTGAGATTTTGGATTTTTTTATTAGAATAAAATCTGATATATGGAAAGCCCACAAAGTTGTTTGGAGAGTTTTCTCAGGAAAGGGGACGCCAGTTTAGATTAAAAGGAAATGTGATTTTTAAATTTCAAAACAATTTTTTTTCTGTATCTCAACTTTCTATGGAAAGAAGCAAGCAGAGAAAGCTACTCAGTTGCAAACAAAAACAATTTCTGTGGAAAAAAAAAAAAACAAGAACATTTCCGAGGATAAAGCCGAGAGCCCGAAGGGTGGAATCAAGATCCATGGAGAACAGCGGACCATATACCCACTCTGGAGGAAGACTGAGGACTTTTGCCCTGGGAAGCCACTTCTATAGAGCACAACTGGATTCTAGGCAAGAAACATTCCTTGACTCCAGAGTCAGAAGACCTGACAGCACTTGCCCTGTAGGATTTCCAAACTTTGTGGTTGAATGCCTGCCATCCACCGCCCATTCTTCCCTTTTACGGATGGAAGAGTCAATTATAATTATCTTATCCCTGGCTCACCATGGTACGTGGGGGACACATAATCTGTGTTTTCACGGTCACAGTTTTCTTTAGCTGATAGGATCAAGAGGAATATATCCAAAGTGCCATATTTAGGCCTTTTTAAAATGATGTGACCGTAGACTTTCAGCCTAATGCTGGAATTAAATGAGACTTCTGGGGATTCTTGGAAGGAGATTGGGTATTTTGAAAGTGAGAGGAAATGAATTCAATTTTGATGAAAAGATAGACTGTAATAAATTATTAAAATAGTCACAATTATCCCTCCTCGCATATACAGGCAGAATCTATTTTCCCACCTCTTGAATCTAGGTTGGCCATGTAATTTGCCATGTAAATGAGACATTAGCTAACATAATACAAGCATAATGTAGAAAAGCACTTGTGTGTTGCAGCTCACCTGCTTGCTGTTCCTGGGACGCCTGCCACTGCCACCGTGTGAATGTGCCCGGGTTAGGCTACCGGATGATGAGAGACATGTGACGTAGTCACAGTTATGCCCCATCTGAGAGTCAACAATCAAACACGTGAATTGAATCATCCAGAATCAGCTGGGCTCCAAATGGCCTGGCAAGTAACAGCTGGGAATTAGTAAACCCAGCTGAGTTCAGCCAAGCCTGACCTTAATGATGGCCCAGCACAAACCACCAAACTAAACAAAAAGTTGTTTTAAGCCACTATATTTTTTACACTAGTTTGCTACGCAGCAAAAGCAAATTGATATACAGGACTAATTCACTTCCATAAAAACATCTGTATGTAATCTTAAAAGAATATGACAGTTTTCTATATCTCTTTTTGAGAAATCTGGCAATTTAGGTTGTTGAAGATTAGATTAGTTTGTTTGATACAAGGAAGACATTTCTGAGTTAGAGTTGAAACGTGTTGGATGAGATCATCCAGAGGACATGACCTCCAGTTGACCTGTGAGCTGGACCCAGGGGAATAGAGGCTCCTCATCCCTTCCATTGCCCACTGCTTCCCCTGGTAGGAGCCCTTTTCAAGAACTCCACCTTGAGAGAGTGATGTGTTATTGAGATCATCTGGAGTGAGGACCTCTATATAAACTTTTATGATTCTGGCAAGAAGGTACAAAAATCTACTCATCTTGCAGCTGCCAACACAAGCCTCGTGTATGTTCCTCTGCTTATTAAACCTGCCACCTACCAATCCAGAGTGGTCTGCCTCTTTCTTCAGTCTCTATTTGCCCGTCATGATCAGGGCCAAGTTCCAAACCAATGGAAGATGTAAACTAGCTTATTCTTAATCCTTAACTACTCAGCTGACCAACAGTAAGAAACTTGACAGTTCTATTGCTCAGCTGCTTTACAAGTACAATATGGGTGCTGGATGAGCTCATATCTGGGTTTCCATCCAGCTTTAAAATGTGTTTTTTTCTGATTTCCTTTAGAATTTTGAGGTCAGTCTGACCATTAAATTAATGACAATGTCTTCCATTGGAAATGAATTCACATAAATATGTTTTTATCTTGGGAAATATGGAAGATTTATGTTTATATTTTAAGAAAGAAAATAAACACATTTCCAGCTTGCTCTATCAATTTCACTAGAGAAATAGAGATTCCTATTTTCTAATATTTTGCAATTGGCAGTTTCATCGATCAGTCCATCAAAAAGTATTCATTAAATACCTATTACATGTATTGTGCTTGACACTTTAGAGAATACAAGAAGTGTTAGGCCTAGAAATTGCTCTCAGAGACCTTACTATTAATTGAAAATAAAAGACATTGACTTATTAAGAAGAAAACTACAAGCTAAAGCATAACAATACATAACAGGAACACCACATAGGTCAGGAAAGCTCAGTGGTGGAGAGAGTAGGCTCTAGAGCCAAACTGCGTAAATCTGATCCTGGCTTCGTCACGCAGCTGCTGTGCAGCCCAGACAAGTTTTTTTGACCTCTCTGGGCCTATTTCCAAATCTATAAAATAGGTATATCGATAGTACCTGCCTCATAGACTATGTGTACATAGATTATGTGCACTTACATGTGTATGTATATAAAGTGCTTAGGAAAGTTGAAATGTTAATATATATGAAGAGCAGAGCTCATAGGGAATATCCCATAAGTGCTCTGTATCGAACTGTAGATAGTGAGTGGCTAAGAATAATAGCTACCCCACATGAACTGCTCTGAGGAGAAACAAAACCCAGTTTCCCCTAGTCAGCCAACTTCCTGCCATTAATTTCATATTCCATCTGTTAATTAGTTTTCAGAATTAAGCCAAATTTGTTCAAATTTTTATTTTCTCAAATATTCAAATACAGAGTTGTCATAGTATTTCATATTGTGGAGGACCTCTAACAACAAGAAATGTGAAGGGCAGAATTTTAGTCACAACTCTCCTGTTGAGCCTGCTCTGATTCCGAATGGCTGTCAGAACCAATGCGGCCAAAGTAGATGCATCGTCGTGGAAATGTACGTGGGAGCTCCATGTCTGCTGTGCACTAGTGTATTGGGTTGGCCAAAAAGTCCGTTACATTTTTTCTATAAAATAAAAGACTTTTTTTCATTTTCACCAATAACTTCATTGATTTGAGTTATTTGGCCAAAATGTCAATAGTGACATGAGTGGTCCGGCCAAGGTGGAAGTGGAGGTAGAAACCCTCTGCTTCCTCGAACAACCAAAAGGAGGATAACAACCAATCTAAAATCAATAAACAACCAAAATCATCAGAAAATTAAACTGCATGGAACTCCGACAACCAAGGAATTAAAGAAAAAATCAACCAGAACGACCCGACCAGTAAGGCAGCAGACATTGCAGGCAGACTCAGAAAAACCTCTGCAACGCCTCAGTTTTGGGGACAGGGTGCCAAGTTTCTGGCTGCCTTGGCTGTGTGGGAGGGGCTGACTTAAGGTGAAAACTTAGACTCACAGGTGACTGTGGGCTACAGCTGGGGTTGCCGCAGTGGGAGATATGCCCAGGTTCACCAAGAGCTGAAAAGTGCACCAGAGACAAGCAAGTGAGCTGCACTGTTCCCTCTCTGGCCCCTCCCCCACAGGCAGAGCTGCAGCAAGGCAGCAAGGAGGTTTGCCCTGCCTGGGTGAATTCCTAAGGCCCTGCCCCCTTACCACCTATCAGCTGTGCCAAGACAAAGGAATATGGCCCAAATGAAAGAACAACATAGAGCCTCAGAAAAAGAACTAAGTGAGGAGGAGATCACCAACCTATCTGATGGAGAATTTAAAGCCCTGGTAATCAAAATGCTCACAGATCTGATTGAGCTTGGTTGAAAAAAAATGAAAGAACAAATGAAAGATACCCACAATGAAATAAAGCAAAATATCCAGGGAAGCAACAGTGGCAGGAAGGAAACCAGACTCAAAGCAATAATTTGGAACAAAAGAAAGAAATAAACATCCATTCAGAAGAAAAGGAAGAAACAAGCATTCAAAAAAATGAAGAGAGGCTTAGGAACCTCTGGGACAACTTGAAACGTTACAATATTGGAATTATAGGAGTGCCAGAAGGAGAACAACAGCAAGAAATTGAAAACTTATTTGAACAAATAATGAAGGAAAAGTTCCCCAATATGGCAAAGGAAATAGACTTCCAGGAAGTCCAAGAAGCCCAGAGAGTCCCAAAGAAGTGGAATCCAAAGATGAACACACCAAGGCACATCATCATTAAGTTACCCAAAATTAAAGATAAGGAAAGAATCCTAAAAGCAGCAAGAGAAAAGGAGACAGATACCTACAAAGAACTTCTGATTAGACCATCAGCTGATTTCTCAAAAGAAACCCTGCAGGCAAGAAAAAGGGGCTAGAAAGAAGTATTTAAAGTCATGAAAGGCAAGGACCTACATCCAAAATTACTCTATCCAGCAAAGCTTTCATTTAAAATGGAAGGGCAGATAAAGTGTTTTCCAGATAAGGTCAAGTTCAAGGAGTTCCTCATCACCAAATCATTACTATATGAAACATTAAAGGGACTTATCTAAGAAAAAGATAAAAATATGAACAGTAAAATGACAACAAACAATCATCAACAAATTAACCTAAAAGAAAAGAAAAAGAATAAAAGCAAAAACTAAGCAAACAACCAGAACAGGAACAGAATCAGAGAAATGGACATCACATGGAGGGATTTCAGTGGGGAGGGGAAGGGAGGAATGGGGGGAAATGGTACAGGGAAGAAGAAGCATAATTAGTAGGCATAAAATAGATGGGGAAAGATAAAAATGGTATAGGAAACAGAGGACTCAAAGAACTTATATGTGCAACCCATGGAGATGAACTAAGAGGGGGGTGGGGAATGCTGGAGGGTTAGGGGGACAGGGTGGAGGGAAGATAAAGAGGGGGAAAATTGGAAAATTGTAAAAAAATACTTTAAAAAAACAAACAAAAAGAACAAAAATGTCAATAGTACCAAGAAACTTCACAAACTACTTTTGACAGAAAGTAGTCAAAATAGATTTGATAGAAATAGATAGTTCTTGAATTATTTTAGAAATGGTTTCCTATATTACAAAAATAAAAATTCAAGAAGACAAGCTTACTCTTCTTTTCTGAAAACAGTAGAACAGAGCTGTTCTGCCAGGGAATTTTTTTCATACCTTTCAGCAGGATTTTTTTATATATACATATATATCTTCTACCACGTAACTTTTGTTACATATATTTTTTCTTTCTTTTAGAACAGTCAATTCAGTGAAGAGAATGAGAAATATCACATAGTGTGAAGTATAAAGTCACCAAAGAAAAAGTCAAAAGCTGGAGTTTCAAGAAAAAGTTAATATTGAATTTTACTTCAAATACATAAAAATTTTAAAGCTATGGAATTTGTCTAAAGAGGTGCATGCAAAAAATAAAAATAATTTTACATGTAAAAATGAAAGAACTGATTTTCCCAATTTAACTTCCATTCAGACATACACTTGTAAGTTAGAAGTAGAGGTCAGGGGAAAAAAGAGAAATACAAAGGGAATTTAGACTCGCAGTCTTCAAACATTGCCAAGACACTGACCAGACTATCATTTTACAGTAATTGAGCATCTATATTGGGAATAGCACCATATGAACCACTTTGGGAATTAGAATCTAGTTGAATACAGCTTCTATTTCAAGGGAGGACATAATCTTGTAGGGAAACAATCTATCTTCTTTGCAATGGAAGTGCATGTTAAAAGCCCTAGGGAGGAAACAGAAATTTCATTTTAACACCATGCTCTAAGAAAAATACTGTAGCCAGTTTTTTTAGATGCATCACAAAAGCAGAACTCAATAAGATAAAATGATATTGGTGTAGGCCTGGTACTATGCCTCAGACATAATACGTACTATGTAAGCAGTTGTTATTAAACTTTATAGTAAATTCTATTATCTTTACTCATAGAGTGGAAATATTGTCTCCATAAATGGTTGTGTTAATATACCAACCAGAAGGAGTTAGTGGACAAGGAAAAGAGAATATGCAATTGTCAACCACATTAACAACAAAGGTTCCAGAGTTCACATCAAAGAGGACTTAAGTGACACAACAAGAAACAATGAGAGACCCTGGGGCACACAATAATAAAACTGCTCATATAGATAGATTAATGTGTAAGGAGAATGGATTGAACCCCAATCATACATACTCTACAACATCTCATCATGCACTGTAGAAGGAAACAAAAACCTGCAACGCTTAGGTTTCTTCTCTAATGTATGGTAGGATAAGACATGTACAACCAAACTAAAGGCAAAGTGATGCGTGCCAGCATGTGATGGCAAGGAAGGCTATGGGCTCCATGTCGGTCAGGTAAGATTTACATTGACAGGTGGTGCCAGAAGACTTTGGCTGGGCTTGGGATTCCTTCTTCACCTATGTTTTTAAGAATGAGATCATTACATCCCTTGTTCCTCCCCTTTTCCTCCCACACTCCCCAAACTACAAATGCTAAAGAGCTTACAGCGGTAGATTAGAAAAACTATAACGATAGTAAGTGTAAAGGGGAGGGGCTGGTACCTGAAATATAGTCCAAGAAACAACCAACAATATAAGTGGAGGAGGGAGCAGGGGAAGGGCAGGAGGTAATTATTCTATACAACATATTAATAGTTCACAATAAAAACAAAACTGAAATATACAGAACTAATTATAATTGCCATCAGCTTGCCAATGGAACCGCAATTTTTCACCTACTCACATTCATACATCTCAAATAGTTTACAAAGTGATTTTGCACCTATTTATTATTAATTTGCACAACAAACTGGGGTAGACAGCAGTTCAGAGAGCTCAACTGACTTGAGTAAAAGCTACCTGGGAGAAGCCAGATGGCGCCAGGACTGGAAGCCAAATATTCATATTAGCGCTCTCTGGAAAACCAAAGGTGAAGACGTTCCCTGGTCTATATTCAATATCAGAAAAGGATTCTAGTGATGAGAGTAAATATTTGTTGAGCACCAACTATGTGATAAATGTTTCACCTGTAATTAGGAGGTCTCTCCAGCCCAGCTGGCGTATGCTAGGACCCATGTATTAATATATAGGCTCATATCTGCTCATTTAATCAATAGTCCCTACCTGTCAATGTTTCTTTTCTTTTCTTTTTTTGTCTAGCCAGATGAGAGCACAAATGCAGTCCCCCCCCCACCACAAACTAAGCAATCGAGTTTCCCACATTTGGGGAAATTGCAGAGGTCAGCACATCCGGAGTGCAACGGATAAGCTTTGCCCTGGGAAAACCACCTTTGTGATCATGGTATCTCCCCTGCCAGGTTAGTATCCCACCTGTCAGTACTTGTAACAAATAGAATGAGGAGGAAGTGATGTTTTGTGATCTCGAAGGCCAGATCAGCTCCGGAAAGATAATAGTATTTGTGCCTCTCTCCCTCTCCTATTTTTTTCTCTTCTCTTTCTTCTCTCTTCTCTCCCCCATCTCGCTCTCTTTCTCTCTCTCTTCTTTTTTCCTCTCTGCTCTCTCTCTCCCCAGCATCCCTACTGCCATTTCCTATGGAGTTCAGGGCATATGCAGAAGCCATATGTAACTGCTCTAGACAGCCATCCCAGCGACATCCCGGTGATCATCCAGCCTCATTGCCAGACAGGGAGTGAGGGAGCCGTCACCAGGCACTGCCTGCAGCCTGAAGGACCCTGAGTAAGAATGTCCTCATTGAATAAAATGAGCCTCAGAGTCATAAGAGAGAACAATAATTGCTATTCTTTCAAGTCATTAAGCTTTGGGGTAATTTGTTCTACAGCAAAGAACAACCAGAACCTCATTTTTTGCCTGACCTCTTTAGAGAAGGCAATCAGTTCAATACGTAGGCTCTCTACAGAGAACCAACCTGGTGATAAATAGATAGCATCTGGTCAAATCTGAAACCTCTTCCTGCAGGGACAGGACTGTGAGGCAATGGCAGGGATGGCTACATAATTTGGGGGACCCAGTGCCTAATAAAAATGCAGGCCCATTGTTTAGAAAGCAAGGAAAAAGTGCTGCTATGTGTACCTGAAAAGCTTTCCCTTTCTTTTATGGTCTCTCTAACCATTTATTTTTTTATTTGCTATTTCATCCATTTTCAGTGAAGAAAAATTAACATTTAAAATTATGAACATGATTTTAGTGTTCATACTCATGTTATCTAATGCTATTTCAAGTGCAAATATCAAAGCATTTGACTTACACATGGAATCACCAAAATTAAACAACTCACCTGTGGCTTCTTCCCAGACGGTGGTGTCACAAGCCCAGTAGGAGAAAGAAACACAAGCCAGATCCAGAAAACCTGAAAAGAAAAAGAAGGGTCCCCACCCCACTCCAGGGACAGAGCCAGGCTAGGGAGTGTTCTGCACACAAGAACTGTCAGGTGAATGTGGGCCCCCACAGGTGACACAGGTGTAGGGCTGTGCAGTGATGCAGGCTGCAGCAGATCCATGAGCTGTGCCTTGAGAGGGCAGGGTCTGTAGAAGTCCAGTCTGGTGTAGTTCTGGTTCATGGGCTCCACACCACTACAGACAGGGGGCTTACAAGGATTTTTTAAACTCTGTGCTGGGAAGCCCTTGCACTTGGGTTAGTGGTGAGCAAGAGGCCAGACAAAGCCTCCAGCAGCTGGACCACAGGGCAGATGCTGCTAGCCTGGGTTGGGGACAGTTAATGTCCTTTCGGGCCCCAAGACACTGCAAGAGGTTCACGCCCACCTTGACCTTCCCTGAACCCATACCCAGGCCCCTATCAGGAGTTGAGGCTAACAAAAGTCACAAGGTGGGTGTGGGGAGAAGGAGACAAGAAAGGCCCATGACTCCAGGGATAACCATCCAGAGAGGCTGCAGGGAGGAGGGATGCTGTGAGCCAAGGCTCTCAGCCCCCAGTTTTACTCCATCATCTCATAAAACTTGCAAAACACAATTTCAAAGGTATCCTTATTCAGAATTTCAGGATACCTACCACAGAGCATTAAACACCAGTTAGAGGGCATCTTCTGAGCCATGACACTCTTGTCAGTGGGGTCACCGCGCATGATGGTTGTCAGGTAGGAAGACTGGCATGAAAAGGAAGAAGTATTGCTTCATTTGTAGGACAGTTTAATCCCTGGACCAGAGTTAGGGTTTCCGAATTCTAGTTCCACTCTCTGTCTTAATTATTTTATCTTTGGGGCCCCGATCTTCTCATCTGCAAAACGGAGGTTTACATTAAGTGATTCCTGAGGCCCAGTTATTTACTCTTTAATAAATATATACTTACTGTCTGTTAGAGGATGGGGAATGTGCTTGACCCTGAAATTACAGGGGTGAACAAAAGCTACATGCAGCTGACAATGCCATTAGGAAAAGAAACATCCTCTAAGTAGTTACAAATGTAATTAATACTGTAAGTAGAGGATGCAATCAGAACCAGCAGGGATGGGGAGAGGCCATCTCCTTTGAAGTGTGTGGGAAGACTTCCCTATGGAAGAGATGTTTAAGATGAGGCCAGAGGATGAGTGAGTGTTAGTTAAGTAAACGGTGTTGTTTAGTTAGTGGGAAGGAGGGGAGCAAGCACATGGAGAAAGTCAGAAGAAGGGCAGGGAATTCCAGGCAGAAAGAGGAGCATGGGTCACAGTACTCACTGTCTCTTGAACAGATACTGACTGTGTAAATAACATAAACCTAATGCTAACAAACTTAGGGAAAAAGAGAGGTTGTTGATTGACATGTGACAATGTGATGACTGAAATAGGCATACCAGCATTGCTGTCCCAGGGGCAGGGAGGAACATGCCTCAGACAAAACAAGTATTATCCTCAACACAGAGCCTTAGATAAAGATTTGGGAGCAAGGAGTTTGTTTTGAGAGTTGTTGCAGAAAACACAGCAAGAGAATGGGGGTGTAAGACAGGGTAAGTAAGATAGCAAATAAAAGCCATGTTGCTCTGTGGGTAACTGGAACTTATTCCTACTGGGGATGGTATAGAACATTCCCTCAGTACTGTCCGCAATGGGGCAAAGAAGCTGGGAGAGCTATTTTCACCAACGCCCATCCTTTCCTTCATTGCTTAGGGATTACCAAGCACTGCTGGCTCGGCCCATTTGTGGGTACAGCAAATTCCCAGGACCAGAGAATCCCTCAAGCACAGACCCAGGAACTCATAGGCATTTTTCTTGCAGGTGACATCAGGGCTGAGGGGCTGTTGGTGGGGCACAAACAGTGTCTGCTACAGTGTGGGACCAGGTGGGTGGCTCAGGGAGCTGAGGTAAGGAACAGAGATGACAATAGAAAAAAACTCTGGAGATGACTATGATGCCAGGGGAGAGATACAGTGCTTTCTCGTTCTCAGACTAAATCCATAGACTCGCAGTTTTAGCACTCAGAATTTCAACTGCCATCTTACATGAGAAAAGGAGTTGAGAAGAGCTAAATCCTTATCCAAAGTTTCATGGCCACTATGGGCATGAACCTCCTAACATTTGCTTCACTTTTCATTCTACTGTTACATGGTTCACTAGCATGGCTTTCACAAAAGAAAGACAGACAGAAAGAGAGGGAGGGAGGGAGGGAGGGAGGGAGGGAGGGAGGGGAGAGGAGAGGAAAGAGGAGGAGAAATGGAGATTGGCATAGTCATTTTCATTCAGATAGGACATGTGCAGACCCTGGAAAGTGAATTTACCAGTAAAATCAAAACAGCAGCCAGCATGACATGACCTTACCTTCTTGAAAATTTTCTCAAGAACTCATCTTTTCACCATCTCTACATCTTCTACAATTTTGGAGAAGTGAAAGTAACAGGAAATTTTGCACAGAATATTGCTACTGTGCTCTGTATGTACATTTCCAACACGTAAGTGAGAAAAACTGGATTTCCCAGGTTAGTAGCAGTGAGACTGAATTAGCGAGTGCAGCCATGCGTCACAGTAATCCTCCAAGTAATGAGTGAGCACACACCAGAAAGACCAGATTCTACTAAGCCCAGATACGCCATGGGCTTCTAGGAAACGACTTAAAGAGCTAAAAAAAAAAAATCAATATTAACACATCATTTAATTATTTATAGGAAAAGCATGTTCTCAGAACTGTATTGTAATTGCAGTCTACAATTCCATCCCCTAATGCAAGAGCATGGCTTCAGTCACCGGGGAGATTCTGCAGACACCAAGTGGTTTATTCGGAGGGTGTGAAAAGACTTGAAATATTAAAAACTTAAATTTGAAAGGTTATCTTTCTGCTTGGACAATAATTGTATGTGATGCTGAAATATAACATGAAATAAATAAGACATTTACAAATTAAGGATACATTATAAGGTGAACAAAAACTTTAAAACTAATGTGAACAATAGGATTTTTTGCTAAAGATATCTAATAAACTGAATATGTACCTGAGGGCAACTGTAAGAATAAGTTACTATAACTGCTGCCATGAGCAATTTTTTAAAAGAAAAATGCTATAGAAGAATTATTTTAATAATGGTTAAGTTTTCTAGAGACCAAGGTGAATTTTTGGCACATGTCTCAACCTTTTCTAAAAATCTTCCCCAAATCTTTCTACTTATACACCTCCAAAGGATCACAGTCAATCTTGGATGGCTTATACATTTTTAAATTCCACTTTTGTCAAATTGATTTATGATTTTGAATTGGACTCATGACAGTTTGATTTACGCTTCTGCTCCTGACCGATGCTAGCCATGTGTACTGACCATCACTGAGTTGTCACAGAGGTCTCAGATCCACAGGGAATGAGATGATGTACCGCCCAAAGGGTCATTAATGGGAAATAACAGAACAAAGCTCGCCTTCTGCTTTTGGTGTCCCATGAATTCCAAGAAGCATGTACCTCACAGTACCAGGCACAGATTAGGAGAGTGGATTGCACTGTTATAAAGCAAACAGAAAAATGCCATGCTTTCTGGGAAAGCAACATCTCACATAAAGATCCCTTGAACTTCCGAAGATTGGCTGAGTTAGAAGACCATTTAAGACATCACCAAAGGCCATTCAGTAATGATTCTGTTCCATTTGTCTTCCTAGAGAGAGAGAGAGAGAGACTTTGTGGTTGTCTTAATTTTTGCTTTAATATGGGCATTTTTCTGATCCTAGGGAGAGTTATCAGGGTTTGGCAGAGAAAAAAATGTGTGAGGTAATATCACAGTATCAACATTCCCATAAAATAAAGTTCTTAGCCAACAAACTTGAGTGAAGTAAATTGACACGATTTTTCTTTAATAGTCTGCCCTTTTAAGAGCAAGATTGTGATTTTACTATTAACAACTGTTGGCCAAGATATAGGGATTTATTTTGTTTACTTGTGATCTGCCATTATCATACATATCCTTCAACATCTTATTGTCACTGCTAAGCATAATTCTTTTCTTTCTCTTTTTTGTTATTAGTTCATTACTATATTTGGTTTCTATAAATCTAAAATACAAAGTAAACTATAGACTGTGGGTGTCTATCAAGGATCACAACCAAACAGTGTGATGACAATATTCCCCAAATGGTCTTCTGCTTATCTATGATTTACAAACATCTGCTGAAAACATTGCCTCTTTAATTATCACGGTGTAGTTTCTGTAAACTGCCACTGTTGCTACTTCCCAGGAAACCACCAAAAGTTAACTATTAGAATACATTTTGGAAATTTCTGGAGAGGAAAATTGTTCCCATTGAATATCTGCAGAAAACGGGAAGTGCCATGATTTTCAAGGACCAGGTCGGTACTAGGGAACATGCTTGTTTAAGTAGATCCTAAGGAACAAAACAATGGCATAACATTTTGCACTTTCTATAAACTTAAGCCTGTGACCACTAGACACTCTCCGGCTACTTTATTCCCTCTGGAGAGCAATACTCAAATAATAGGGTATCCAGAGTTATGAAAGCTTACTTTGTATAGATTTTTAGTGAAGATAATAGCCTTGTTTTTGCTCAGTTTATGTGCAGTTTTCCAGTTGGAAAGAATCTTCTAAGCCAAACATAAAGGCCTGATTGATCCCTAGAATTTTATATAAATTAGATGTGCAGTCCTGGATCATGGTTCTACTGATCTCAGAAGATCCCCAGCAGCCTGAACTCCACCTGCCTGTCAGTCTCTGATATTCTTATAATTCTGAAGAACTCTGTGCTTTTCCAAATTATCAAATACAAAACACTTCCAAGCAATACTGGTTTTCTAGTAAGGCCTGATGAAACTTTCTTGAACTGCATACATTAAAACTAGGCAAGGCTCCCACAAAAGGCAGGTGACTCATTTCTTATATCTAACAGGCAGCGCACATAATTCAAATTTGTGTCTTAATAAAATGACAAATTATGATGGATTTTAGATGACACTTTTGAAGCAGTAAGGGCCAAAGTGCAGGCATATACAACCTGTCCCTGATTCTTGGCTTTGAGCACCTCACTGTTCTCTTTCACATCAGTGAGCTGAAAGAGAAGGATACTAGTGTTCTGTAAGAGAGCAATGATTAAATACTGGACATTGTGACTAATACATTTTACTTCATGTTATATCAAGAAATGTGGTCACCAATTGTGCTGTTTAAGACAGCTTCCACTGGCCTTTCCACAGCTCATTCAGTGCACTAGCAAAGAGGAAGGATATGAATTCGTTTCAGATTCAGATTACCCTGGTTAAGAAAATACTTTTCCAAAGGAGTGCAAATGCTCACACTCTGCATGACACTTCCCTTCCTCATTAAGTCTGACATTTCTGTGCTTTGTTGCAGACCAAAAGCCCGTGGTTGTATTGGATTGCAGGAACGAAATTTTGAGCAATACACAGAACACAGTACAAAAAAAAAAAAAAAGGAAAGCAAAGAAAATTAAAAAGTTCTTAATGTATATAGCTTGTAGCTGAGGTCACTTCATGACAAGCAGCAGCAAATGTTGTGTCATTTTTCAGGCCACCATGGGCAGCTGCTAGAATACCGGCTGCTGGGCCAGCCTACGTAATTGATAGATCAGGGAGGACTTCAACCAGAAAGTGGAGCTCATTGCCTTTGTCTACTCTTTATTCCAAAATGACTATGTTCTCCATAGTCATGGGTTTTGTCTAAATTCCTTGGTTTGTATTTTGACTTCCATTTCAAAGAAATTAAGCATCTGCTTCACTTTTAAAAGTAGGGACTTAA
Organism: Anoura caudifer; assembly: GCA_004027475.1. Lineage (NCBI taxonomy): Eukaryota > Metazoa > Chordata > Mammalia > Chiroptera > Phyllostomidae > Anoura > Anoura caudifer. The sequence continues at coordinate 86,269 of PVKU01005215.1, forward strand.
CTAGAAAGTACTGGCAGCCCCTGGAAAACCAGAGCAAGGGTCTGAGAAGGGGGACATGGCTGTGGCATCCAGCTCAGCCATCACTCTGACCTAAGGCTTGGATTTCCTCTCTAAGTAGAGAGGTGGCAAGTATATGTGCATATCACAGTATCCTTCTCACAGTGTGCTACACCTCTTTGTTTCATTAGTAGAGGTTTAAAATTCCAGTGTAGTTTTCATGAAGATAAGTTGACACCCTATTTACGAATTGCATCAGAAATGAGATAACTTGCAGAAACTATAATAATTTGTTGTCTTCCTGTATATTGAGATACACCCAGAAATGCTATGAATGTTTGATTTTTTAATAATTTGTTAGAAGACAGTATGTTGCCAGTATCTTATCTGTAGCCTAAGCCCTTAGTGTAACATACTTAGAAACATATTTCTATGTTACTTTTTTATCTTTAGAAATAACAAGCACTGATCTAATGAAGTTATAAGGGAGGGCCAGAAAAATCCTGTTCTGGACATAGAAAATATACTCAACTGTATGCTGTAAATAGCTACACAAAATTAATTTTAGACAGAGAGATATCTAAAGATGATCTGATATATTAGAATTGTCATTTTAGCTAAATAAATTTAATCTCATCATTTTATCATTTCTACTTGTGAATTTTTCATCTTTACCTCCCTAGATGTAAGGATGCCTGAAATTTAGGAATCAAATGTACTCTAACAAATATAAGACTTTTCCACTCATTTTTAAACAAAATTTCCCCATAAAATGCAAATAATATGTAACTTAAACAAATTTCAATGCTTTATCCAATTCATGTTGTCTTTACTAAGAAAGCATTTGAAAATTATATCTTTAAAGGAAAGAAGTGACAGACAGTTTAAGAAGCTCGTATTAGTTAGTGAATTTTAAACATGGTGTATGGGTTATACATTGCAGCACAACAAACATCTATTATCTCCCAGGTTTTGTGGACCAGGGTTCTGTGTACAGCTTAGGTTGGTGCCTCTGGCTCAGGGTCTTTTATGAAATTACAGTCAAGCTGCTGCCTGGGGCCATCTTCTCATCACAAAACTGGACTGGGGAAGGATGCTCTTTTCATGTGCATTGAGTGGATGTTGGCAGGCCACAAAACACCTGCAGCCAAGCTCACTCATTTGTCCATCCACATGGGTCTGCCTCAAAACATAGCAACTTGTTTCTGCCTCGAACAAAAGACCCAAGGACAAACAAGAGAGAATATCCAAGATGGAAGCCGTAGTCTTTTTTCACCTATTCTTGGAAGTGACGGTCCCTACTGTTTACCAAATTCTGTAGCAAGTCAGTAAGTTCAGGCCAAACTAAAGGAAAGGAGATTTCTTAGGTGTGAAAGGAACTACTAAAAGTGAAAGTGGACCCCTTCTTTTCACATATTGTGTTGACACTCTAGAAATATATCCTTGAGGTGGCAGTTCTGAAAAATCAGTCAGCAGTTAGATTTTTCTTATTTGTGATGATTGATTCAACTATTCTACATCAATATGGGATCTGGCTAATTCAACTATTTGCATGTGCTAGACTGAATGCTCCAATAAGCATATTTAAATATAATTTATTCTTCCATATAGCATAAACTATATCTTCCAAGGTAGGTCATTTTTGGCATTACAAGAAACCAATTTTAAATTTTTACACTATTATCACCTTCACATGTAATTTCTAATTACCAAATAATTGTTAAATGCTATTATATTGTTTGGTAATAAGATTATGAAATCTGGTAAAATATTAGTAAACTCAAGTTTGAACCATAAATCAAATCTGATTTAAAAATGACTCTGCTTCAGTTTGGTAAAAATGTTTTTCAGCAGAAAGGGGTTAAATTGTGGATAGAAACAGGAAAAAATGTAAAAGATTAGGAAAACTTGATTTATCCCAGCTCTGTTGTTGCCTCAACTTTTTAAATGAAAAAGAAAAAAATTGGTATAACATCCATATCTGCCACTTGTATAGCTGTCATTCAATTCATTACATATTTCTCAAAGTAAAAATTTTAATTTAAGTCTTGCTCCAAATCACTTTCTTTACATAAGCATAATCAAGGGTTACATTTAAATCACAATAATGAGTCACCAATTCTGGCCCTCAGTCTTCTAAAGCATCATTTTTCATACATGTTGTATCAAGCTGTTACATTTTTGGCTCTCTGTCTTGAGACAGAAGGAACGGTATCAGACCATCAGAATCGCATTGGATCCCTACTGCTTATTATTTTTTTAAATAAGAAGGGGTCATGCCAATCTTATGACCCACTGATATTTCAAAAGGTTGGAGGACTAAATCCATTTAGAGCATCTGTCTTTCTGACCTGGCCTGCAGTGGTTGTAAAGCAAAACTGTTGGATGGGACAAAAGACAGATACTAACGACCATACAAATCTGCAAAAATCACACCTCATAACACAATAGTCTGCTCGAGGCTTTCAGAATACTCTCTGTCAAAATGATTCAACACTTTTAAGAATGCCATTTAAAAATATTTCTAGCAATCACATAATACACATGTTGAGAATGCTATGAATTAGATATTTTAAATACATAGAGGTAACTTTATTTTCCTGATTTCATAATGGAAGTAGAGGATATTATTCTCAATTTAGAGGTTATTCATAAGTGATAATGCAAGTTGACATAAAAATAGTACACAGAAATGTATCTATGTATGATATATATACATACACATATATATGTATGTGTATATATATATATATATATTCAGGCTCACACATACTGCAAAGAATAATGAAACAGCTTCTTCTAAAGTAATGAAATGCTGAAATATACTTTTAGCAATGCATAAAGGGTACTTGTATAAATGTATATGCCTTAAACTGCTAAGATTTACAAATTAAACAATTTAAAAAGGAAATAAATGTTAAGAAGTAAGTTATGCTTCAAAATTCAAGCTCATTCCATGGCCATTCCCACCCCCCAAAAAACCTGCTCACCAAAGTAATGTAAATCTCTATTTTCATTCCTACTTGAAAACAGCTCTTTTAACAATATTTTAATTCACCAGCTCTAAATCTGAAACAATATGGCTGCCCATGTCTCTGGGTATGCTTCCTTTATGTGGAAATGAAGCCTTATTCAAGACCATTAATGAACACAGGTTAGTTTTCCCTGGCAACAAGAAGGTCTGGGTTTTGAGAAAGTGTATGATACTTAAAAGATGATTATGTGATTTAGCAGTTATTTATCAGCTCCCCCCCAAATAATAACTTCCATATATGGAAACATATTATCCAAGGATAAGAATAACACAGTGGACTATTTGTTAGGCTACCTATTCCCTTGTATTGTCTTCACCCCACCCTTTTGTGTGTGTCTTGCCCTAACAATACAACTCAGCCATTATTTCTCCTTGACATAAAATAGCACGCAGTGATTTTACCTGGGAAAGACTGATATATTCAGTAGTAACCTCCTCCTTTACTAATTTTCCTCCATTTCTTGTCATAACTAAATTCTGAGAAATGCCAGAATTAAAAAAGCTTTCAATATTTTCGGCTGTCATAATTCTCTGATGGTACCATACAGTCTTACTATGTCCATGTTTCTATTATTATTATCATCTGTTCCTCAGCAGTCTCAACAGAATTCTGATGACATAAATTAGAGCTTAATGGTAACAAAAGATTACTAACTGTATTAGTCTACTAGGGCTGCTATAAGAAAACACCATAGACTAGATGGCTTAAACAGCCTAAATTTATTTTCTTATTGTTCTGGAGACTAGAAGTCTGAGATCAAGGTGCCAGCAGGGTGGTTTCTGGTGAGAACACTCTCCTTGGCTTGCAGACAGTCACCTCCTGTCTGTGTTCTCACATGGCCTTCCCTCTGTGCAGCAAACTCCTGGTATTTCTTCCTCTTCTTATAAGGACACCAACCCTATCAGACTAGGGCTCCATCCTAATCACCTCATTTAACTTAACTATATACTGAGAGGTCCTACATCCAAATACAATCACATTGAGTATTAGGACTTCAACATATAGATTTGAGGCAGGGGGACAGGATGGACACAATTCAGTCCACAACACTCACAGACATGCTGGGATCTTAAAGGATCTTTAATATCTTACAGGAAACTTTGTTCATCCACAATTAATTCCACTCCAGGAGACTCATGGCATTCCATTTGCTAGTGCCCTCACAGATTTTTCAGCTACCTCTGTACTTGTGTCTTGTTTATAGACCAAGTATATTATGATTGTGGACTTGTACCTCTGCATTGTTGGAGCAACTAATGAAGTGTCTAGAAGAAACTCTTCTACTCTTTTCTTTACACATCAGGAAATAAAGCAAAACTTTAACCAATCACTCATGCAATCCAGGCCACTGTTCTATAGGGGTGCCATTCCCCATTACCTAAATCTCCAACCATACAGGTAATAGTTGGAGCCATCTGCATTAAATCAACCAATCATTCATTCACTGACCCATTTATTTGTCAGCTGCTTATTGTTGAATATTCTAGTCAGTATCAAAAACACTGGAGATTCAGAGATAAGGAAGACAAGGTCCCTGTCCTTGAACAGCCCATAGTTGAGAACTGATCTAAACTTTTTAATGTTGGCCCTTCAAACCTAAGGTTGAAGTACATAATCATTATACCAGTTTCAATATCATAAAAAGGTGTATCAAAATTAAAAGCCTTCTAGGTCAGAACTGCTGCCAGGCCTTTGTGCAAATTTAAAAATGACAACCTCTCTGGGACCAGATGGGCACATGAAGCGTGCTGTTGTACAATTAGCATCCCTTTCTTCAATGAACACAGACTAAGCAAGAAGCACAGGCAGGATTTGGGTATCTCTAGATGCTTCAGGTGTACTCATTTGTCCAAAGAACTCATACCTAGCAATCCTCTTCCATGTGGTAGAACTCAGAATGTGTTGGTTTATATCATGGGCCACCAGCAAACATTTCAACTTATCGCCACCCCTATATTCCAAATAGTTAACCTAAGAAGATTAAAGTCTGAGGGATCTTAAGGCCAATCCAGAGATCAGGGAGAATATTCAGGAAAACATTTAGGAGAACCCCAAAGCTAAAAAATGTGAGTAACTATGAATTCCACAACAATAAAATTCAGCAATATTTGTGGTTGATTTCATCACAGTTAACTTTTAACTGCTAGGGAAAGCAAGAAAGATATAGTACCTTTATAACATGTTTTTTCCAGTTATCTGTTTTCCAAATTCGATTACAAATGAACTATGAATAGGCATCTATGATGAATGCCATGTACCTCATGAGTACTTACTAAACACAAAGCAATAAAATCCTTCTTTATGCAGAGGGAAAAAAGAGGAAGTGAGATTTTAAACAATCAGGTGGGTAAAAACAACAAATTCCTACAGTAACAAAAACAATTTTGGGGTGAAGAAGGGAAGTCTCAGAAGTGTCCTGCACAAACTACCCTAAAATATCTCTGTATTTCATTTATCTTAGTGTTTTTCCAGTAGACATGTTTGAGTGCATGACATCAATTTGGTGAGTGAGAAGTATGAAAGCACCATTTTTATATATTGTGAAGATAAATACACAACTTATAATTGGGCTTATACTTAAAATGAACCACAAAACTCTGATTTATTCAAATTCATTGCAGAATTTTAGACCAAAATTTATTCATTCCCAAAGGCAAGAAGAAATTATTGCAAAGGTTATTGAACTGAAATTTATATTATTTTTTTCCCAGAAAAATGTAAGTAAAACCTGTATCCTCTGAACTCTATTATATCATATTTAGGCAGACAAAATTAATAACAACATTGATAGAAATACTACTGTTAGTATATGCTGTTACAACATGAATAATATTGTTGAAATGTGGTTTAAAATTAAAATCACTGCAATACCCATGACCACACAACAACCCTAGATTCTAGGGCTATCATTTAGAATCTACACTCTAGATTACCAGTTTGTCATCTCCCCTTCCAGCAAGCACACTTGTTCTTAATCTTTCTCACACCTAGTCTGTCTTAATTCTCCAGTCACATTTCCTAACCAACATTGCCATCTCAATTTCTTGCATGATTTTTAGGAATTGTTACTTCTTATCATCACCCCCATATTTCTCCCACTGTGCCATAACTTTAGCTACTCTCAGCAGATGTATGACTAGGCTAGAGTTACTTGCTTGTGTTTAAAGTTTTTTTTTTTTTAAATATATGTACAGTTCATTTCATCTGTGATTATCTGGCTTCTTTAAAACCCTCTTTTTATATATTTTATTTTTAAAAATATTGAAATACTAGTTAAGTAATATTGATCTTAATCAAGTTATTTTAAAATGTGTAACAAAATTAAATCCACATCTTCCTCTCTCTGGATCCATCCAATTGCAATAGCTGAAGCTACCAACAGCCTGGTAGTCAGACTTTTCTGACATTCTACTATGTTTATAATATGTCTTTCTCCCTCTTTTTTATGTGTGTTTATGTGTGTATACACTTACATATAAACTTTTTTGTTGCCTCCAAATATGGGATTGTGTGTGCGCACACATACACACACACAGCTTCTCCATTTAAAATATTGTGTGGAAGGAACAGGTATAAAGGACCCATGGCCTGGACAAAGGGGTGGGTGGGGATTGACTGTGGGCAGGGGTGGGAGGTGGGTAGGGCAGGGGAGAGCAATGGGGGGGAATTGGGACAACCATAATTGAACAACAATAAAAAATAAAATTAAAAAGATTAAACAATAAAATATTGTACCAATATCTTCCCATGGTATCAGAAAGAGAAAACCACTTAAGTCTGTTAAGGGCTGTATGATATTCCATTGTGTGACTTCCTTATAATTTATAAATACTCCAATGAGAGACAGTTTACTTTCAGTTTTTTATTTTTATGTAAACACTGCAACAAAATTAACAGACTTCTTCATGTACTCTTTATGCACCACAGTTTTCCATATAATAAATTTCTCAAAGTGGGATTGCTAAATCTTAAGGTTTTTTTAATGAGATTCTTGAGAAAAGGATTCATTTACCCCTCCAAGATATGGTGGTCACTAAATGGTATTAGCAGACTCTAGTTAATTGGGTGTTGACCATTCTAAAGATAGAACTGACCTTGGAAACATTCTGCAGAAATGAAATTGATTGACCCTCTCACTTTTCTACACAAACAGCTAAAGCTGCAGTTGGGGAGGCTCTGATAATAGGGAATTTTTTATAGAAAAGCAGTGTTTTATGTTTGACTTTGATACAAATGAAAGCCATCCCTCCACGGTCACTGAGTGTCCCTTGATGTTACTACATTCTAATATACTAACCATTGTTGGGAAAAGGTATCATGTATCATGTGAGTGTAGAATACTGGAAAGAATATTGTTGTAAAGCAGGCTGGTTGCTATGAGAATCGTTAACTCTACGCCAGCACTCTATCACACAGTCTCTTTGTTCATAGAATAAGGAATAAAATCAACAAACGCTATGGTACTTTCTGTTCTAAAATTACTGCTATAATGCACATCAATAAAGATGGCATTGCTACATGATTCAACTTCTAAGATATTCCTCCAACTTTGATTGAAAATGAAACTACTTAGAAACATCTTTTTCTTAAATCCATTTAGATTGTATGATACTGAAAATAAAGTGGGTGTATTCTCTGTAATTTGTAAACAGTCAGAATGAGTATAGTGATCCCAGCTGCCCAATGTTTTATGACGACTCACTGAGAGAATACACTGAGTGCTTCGTATTGTGCTTACCACATGCAGGCGGCCCTCGGCGGCCATCACTTTCCTTTCTTATGATCACTGGAGATGATTTGGAGCTTACATTTGTGCTGTATCACCCTGCTCTGTTGTAAATTATAAAATTATTCAAAATAACAGAATTAAGTAATCATTCCAAAAAATTCTTATGACATAAATATGTAACATCTTAGCCCTTTGAACAAAACTTGTTTTCAAACATATTTATTCCTGAGCTAATACTGAGAGAGCTAAAGCATAAGCAGAAGAGTTTACAAAGAATACACTTACAGTCATCGCTTGTCATTGGTTTATCTAGGTCCAACCCCTGAGCTGAAAGAACCCCATGTTACGTGACTGGAGTAACAGCTGCAAACCCCATCTTTGGTGGCAGCAGGAAGCTCCAAGCATTCATAAAGGCCAGCACATGTATGATCTATGCATCTTATTATTTCATAAGATTTTAAACTATAACATATTAAAGTAAATAGGGGCATAAACACTCATGGAATTCTTTAGAGTTATAAAGAAGACTCAAAACTGTGACTCAATTCTAATCAAGTTTCTCCTAAGGTGCAAATTACATACTGTCCATATTACAGCCAAGTCCCACAGAATCATGTATCTGCTCTTCTTTTTTTAAAAAAGGTTTATTTATTTATTTTTAGATAGAGTAGAAGGGAAGGAGAGAGAGAGGGAGAGAAACATCGATTGGTTTCTTCTCAAACACACCTTGACCAGGGATGGAATCCACAACCCAGGCATGCACCCTGACCAGGAACCAACCCTGACCTTCTGCTTTGCAGGAGGATGCCCAGCCAACTGAGCCACATTGGTCAGGGTTTATCTACACTCTTCTCGGAAAATTTAACTTCATTTTCTCACCTTTGGGAGCTTCATATGATCTTTTCTGCATAAGTTCTCATCCTCCCACCCCTTGTAAGACCATAGCCAAATCTGACCTTCTCTACAAGGCAATCACAGATCCTCCTTGCTTGATTTATGATGTTAATGCATCTGACCTCCTATGACGAATGCAGGTCAACCACTTTGCCTTGAATCCACGCAGACCCTAAACTCTAAACTCCAAGTATCTTTTAGTCTTTCACAGTATCATGTGTTTCTTACTCTTCTAGCATCAGGTGCTCAAAACATATATATGAAATTGAATTGAATCAAATAGAATTGATTTTAAAATTACCCTTTTTCAATCTTCAAAAGTTCGCTGGCCTCCTCCACTGAGGAGGAGCTAAACATAAGAAATTAAATGAACTACAATTAACTGCTAAAGATTAAACTATAATTTTCCTCAACTTGGTTCCTTCAGTGTTATTTGGAACCAGGGATTTGGGGGAGTTGAAGAAATCTTAAACATTAACCCATTTTCTTCACAGAATTATTGAGGGCATTGTGTCAGGCACTCTTTACACGAGATACACAAGAGCATAAGAGATGGACCTTTCCCTGATAACCAGAATTATTCAATTTAGTGAAGTAATAAAAGCGAATATATAATTATAATTTAGTCTCATTACAGGGTCAACATTACTCCACAGCTATGAACTCCACTACTGGCACGCCCAGGAATGCGGGCCAACACACTCAGGGAAGCTCAGTGTTAGTTTGCCAATCAAGGATGATTTTTCCACAAGCAAGATTGCCTGGACATGTATTCCACATTCTAACAGAGCCAAGCTGTTAGCCAGTTACCATAATTTCTTGCAGGAGTGAAAAGGGTTTTGTTAACCCTCTGTCACACTTCCCCTGTAGTTACTTGTAGGCTGGACAATGTGGACACATATGTAGAATCCTATGGGATAGCAACAAATGATACATTAGTGTTTAAAAGACAGTTCATCATGGCTGGGGCTTAGGGCAAGTAAAGGGCTCTGGGACTAGCAAATGGGTAGCCATAGAGAAGCAATAAAGAATATATTTTGCAGGGATATATAGTTTAAGGTGGAACCACTAAAAGGTATAAAGCAAGGAAATGATTTAATCATTTTTACATTTAAAAATGCTATCTGTGGCCCCTCTGCAGGCAGTAGAATGGAAGAGTATAAGAGAGTCTGATACCTTACGTTTACCTTACAATCCACCCTCCAACCTCCCTGCCTCCTTCTCTTCCCCAGGGGCTGATCTGAATGCACTACAATAATGAATTCCCACTTTCTCACTTTCTGTCAGGTTCAGCCTATGGGAAGCCCAAGCAAGAGATCCAAGGCAAGGAAGAGAGCGAGGCCAGGATATTTATGCCATTAGATTCTTCCCCTGTATGTTTCCTGAGCCTGGCTCTGTACCTAAAAACCAGGTGTCATTGCTCCTTTCTAGGTAATTCTCTCTGAACAGCTCACTCTCATCTGCTAAGCAATCCTCCTCTTCAGACCAGTTCCAGGGTGTGGAACTACCTCTTCTGGCTTCCCTTCCCATTCATTGGTATATAATCTTTTTATTAAACCTCTACAATATCCTAATTTTTAAGCACACCATCCATTTTCTACTGGATCCTGCACTGATCTCCGTAAGGCACTAAGGCCAGAAGTTAGGAGATGCTGGTACACTGCCCAGGGTCCCTGGGGAGGTGTCCTCCCTTGAGCAGCTCTGGAGGACATCTGGCTGATGCAGGGGTATGAAAGCCCAGCTCCGTGCCCTGACTCAGGCCAATTTCTGAGGCATGCCTATGCTCCAGAATTCCCCTGTGGGATCAAGTCAAGTTATACTACATCCCCTGTGCAAACTAAAAATTTATGTTTTTTTTTTCAAAAAGCAGGAAAAAGTGCTACTAAAGATGCCTAAATATAAAATATTTTCATTTCTTCTCTCTTGACTTATCATGGTGTTTTTATTTTTATTTAATGTCATTCTAAGTTTAAAAAAACAATATTTTAAAATATAAGCATTACTTTCACTGTTTATTTTTAGATTGTGCAATGCCTGTTTTAAATACCAATATAAGAGCAACTAGTTCATGTACAAAATCACTGAAATTAGATGACAGCTCTGCCCTTAAGAACACACACACAATTACAACATGACATACTCTCAATATGAACAAAGTGCTTTGACAACAACACACAAGAAGTAGTGATTTCCAAAGAGGTTATGCAAGACCTTACAGAGAAGGTGATACATCTGATGAGAACTTTAAAGATGATATAGGTTTTATGAGAAAGTGAAAAAGGGGAGGAAAGCAAGATGAGGAACAGAGGGGACCCCAGAGAATCATAAAAGCTTGGCAGGGGTTGTTCAAGGAAGAGAAAAAGCCATTAAAGCTGAGGAAGAAAAGGCCCTGGCTGGTGTGGCTCAGTGGGTTGAGTGCCAGACTGCAAACCAAAGGGTCACCCATTGGATTCTCAGTCAGGGCACATGTCTGTGTTGTGGGCCAGGTCCCCAATAGGAGGCACGCAAGAGACAACCACACATTAGCGTTTCTCTTTCTTTTTCTCTCTCCCTTCCCCCTCTCTAAAAATAAATAAAATCTTTTAAAAAATAAAAATAAAAACCTCATAAAAAAACTGAGAAAGAAATGAGTTGTTGAAGAATGCGGGTGATAGTCAAGGTTTGTATTTTTGGTAGAACAACATTAATTTTACTAGGATACTAGAAATTAAAACATTCATAAGCTAAAATTAACACCTACCAGATCCTTGCATTTTCAAAGTTCAGCAAAATATATCATAAATGTTGTAATAGGAAGAAGAAATATTTTGGACAAATTAACATGGGCTACCTAAATGTGCATTATGTTTTATGGCATTGTTTTGCATTATATTTCATATACTGAATTGATTTTATACCCATGCTTTTTATTACCATAGGGATAAGTATTTATATGAAGAGCATCATTTCTCCTAAAACACTAGTAGCAGCAGTTGGCATTTAATACCACTCTAAAGATACATTTTCATAACCTCTCTTTAGGAAACTAAGTTTGAGGAATAGCAAAAGTTTGGGGAAAATAAAAGCAAAAATGAGTATACAGAAGCAAAAAAAATAGTGAGAAATTGCTTGTTGAATATCAATCACATTCTACAAGCAGAATTTAAGTGCAACTAGATCTTGGGCATCCACCTTTATTTATGGCACACTTTAAGAAGCTCTTTTGAGACTAGGGAGCTTACTACAAAACTACAAGTTTGACATGTCCATATAATAAAAGAATTTTTACCTCACTACTCATACATAATAGCAACTCTATAATACATTTAAGCATTCTTTATAAGCTGTTTTTTTCCATATGCAACAATAAGTATTGTTTAATTGAATAAAATAAAATAATTGGTTTTAAGTAGTTAAATAGAAATTGTATGACCTGGCTGGTATGGCTCAGTGGACTGAGTGCCAGCCTGGGAACCAAAGGGCTGCAGGTTCAATTCCCAGTCAGGGCACACGACTGGGTTGCAGGTCAGGTCCCCAGTAGGGGGTGTGTGAGAGGCAACCACACATTGATGTTTCTCTCCCTCTTTTTTTCCCTCCCTTCCCCTCATTCTAAAATAAATAAATAAATAAATAATATTTTAAAAATTATCCAATAAAAACTATTAATATTTTGAGTGTTTACTTTGTTTCAAGCTATGTGACAAGTACTCCAGATGTTTTATCTTACTTAACCCTTTCAACTAGAAGTAAGTAGGATCATAAATTTCCAGTTCAGGAAGCTGACCTACAAAGGTAAACTGACTTGGTGAATATAATACATTTAAGTAGAATGTAAAATCACATTCTATAAGCAGAATTTAAGCAAGGAAATATATGAAAGTAATAGAGAGCAGGTAACATACAGATAATACAAAGAAGTCCTGGATGCAAGCAGTACAAATATCAAAGACCCAGATTTAACCATAAGAAATCAAACAACCATAACAAAAGACATGATCCTACACATAAAAGGGCAAAAGATTTGAACATACACTATACAAAAGGTCTATGGTTGGCAAAAAAGTATGTGAAAATATACTCAGCATCATTAATGATTCTGGTAATGCAAATTAAAAAGGATACATCTGTATACAACCAACTAGAGTTGTAAAGGGGGGACACACCCCCTTGGAAATGGGAGAAGGGTTCGAGCTGCACCTATGTTACTGTAGACTTCCACCCCTTGCTAAGCATGGCAGCTGGAAGAGGGGAAAAGGCAAACATGGCCAACACTGGCCCTCACTGGTTGAAAAGCTGGACACTCCCACTGGCGTTCAGCACACATGAGATTCTGGGAAAGGACTTTTGAAATGGAGCAAGCCGGAAAGCAAAAAGTCAGTTGGTTCCTTCCCCTCCACAGCAGGGAGCATATCCATAGGCACCAGCGGGCCTACCGGCAGTGGCTGTTGCAGGCCTGTGCACAGAGGCCTGGGGGCTCAGACTCCAAAGGATGCCTGAGGCTGGACAGCAACTGGAGACCAGCTAAGCCACCTTTGTTTATGATACTTTGGGGCAGGAGAAGAGGTTCCTGGCATAACCTTGAACTGAGCAGGCAGAGGGTGACAGGGTGATTTTTCTTTTCGGGCCTTAGAGGGCTTTGAGGGCAAAACTTGCTATTATTTCCAAAGACCTAGGTGATAGCACTGTGAACAGATTTTTGCTCTTGTGTTATTTTCAGCTCTTGAACCTATGTAGTAGTTATGATGAGACCCTTTTTGATGTCACACTCTGACTTTTCCTTTCCCCTTACTTTTGTTACCCAGATATTTTAAGCAGAAACTTGCTACTAAATAAAAGATTCCTTTCTTTTCCACCAAACTCTATCTTTGGAGACTTATCTGGAAGGCATCAAGCAGTGGGACCCCCTCCCTACTGCTTGGGCTCAGAAACAGAGTGGCTAAAACTTTAATTTTATTTTTTGACTGAATGTTAGTTTTATTCACTATTACATTAGACTCAAAGTCATTATCAGGTTTCTGTTTAAAAACTTAAATTTTAAGTTAAATTTACATAATTGATAACACTAAGTGTTTGTAAGGATGTGAAGCACCTTGAACTCTCGCACAATACTGATGGGAATGTAAAGTGGTACAACCACTTTGGAAAACAATTTGAAGTTTCTTAAAAACTTAAACATATACTTACTGTGTGATGCAGCCACTCCATACAAAATATTTACCAACAGAAATGAGAGCATATAACCACACAAAGACTTGTACAGGAAAGCTCATAACAGCTTTAATAGCAAAACTGTAAACAACCAAAATAAATATCAGCAGGTGAAAGGATAAACAAATTTCCTATAGCCATACAAAGGAATACTTCCCAGCCATAAAAACAACTGGTACATCCTACAACATGGCTGTATCTCAAAATAATTATTTTAAGTGAAAGAAAAAAAAAATATGTGTGTGTGTGTATATATATCCCATTTATATAAAATTCTAGAAAATGCAAACTAATATAGCTAGTAAAGACAAACAGATCAGTGGGTACCTTTTATGACATGGAGCAGAGTGGGGCAAAAAGGAAGAATTACAAAATACCAAGGGACATGAGGAAACTTTGGGAGGTGATACATTCCTTATCTTGATTTTGGTGCTGGCTTCCCAGATGTATTCATATGCCAAACCCTACCAAGCTGTAAACTTTAAGTAGCTGCAGTTTATTTTATGTCAATTATACCACTATAAAGCCAATAAAAATGCATATGTTTACTTTCATGTGTCTGTGATACATATTTTTAATGTTTGTTTTAATCTGTGAGAATTACTACCAACATTTTAACAATGGTTCTCTCTGAGTAGAGGAAAAATTGGGAAAGTTTTGAATATTCTTTTGTGAGTTAATCCTCATTTTCTCAACAAATTAAAATTATATATACTCTTTTAAAGTCAAACGCTATCTTAAATTTAATTTTTAAAAATTGTCCTTTAAAAACTTAAATATCTGCATTGACAAAAGACAGGAATGTAACATCAAATTTAGAGCTAGTTTATACATTCTTTCCTCTTTCCTACAATACCTGATTTCTTTACAATGAAGACAGACTTTATATTTAAAAATAAAATGTCTTTTTGAAAGAAAGCACTGTCTTCCTACAGACTCTTGAAAATCTGCCCACTGTACTGGTAATTATTTCCATATTTAGTTAAAATAATCAGAAAGTCAAGGTATAAATATCCACTTTGGAAGTGGACTTTTACTCAGAGATAAATTGGTAGTGACTTCCGTTTTTACCCTGTTTCACGGCCTTGCCTCTCCCATCGCTTAGTCTCAGGGAAGAAAAAGCTGGGAGACGAAGGGCAAGCAGGAGGACTTCGCTCAGTCCTTTCTCCTTCAAGTCCTGGTGCCCACTTTTTGGACAGCATTTTTAATTTTGGTGAAACAAGAAATTACAAACGCCCAAGAGCAGAAATCTCGTGTCGACCATCGTTTAGATACAGTGTGGTGTAACTGCCACCTCTCCGTGCCCAACCCTGCGACAGGCGCGCGCCCTCCCTCTGCGGACACCGCCTGGAACTTGGAGCCTCTGAAAGGAAAGAGGGCGTGTGACGCAGCCGCAGTCGCCCGGGACGCCGCAGTTCTGATTCACACCTGAGGCCCCCGCAGCCTGACCGTGAGCGAACCTGCCCGCGTTCAGTTTACCCACTCGTGAAGAAGAGAAGGCATGCTGTCCGGTTTCTTGTTCTTTCCCAGGCACATCAGCACTTCGCTAGTGTCCCTGGGCAGCGCGCGCTGTGTCTTCCCTCTGCTGCTGCGCTGGGCCACAGGGAGCCCCTCGGTCCCCCCGCCCGCAGCCCCCTGCCGCCGGATGGCCGCAGCCGCCTCCTCCAAGAGCCCTTCCGGGTCTGCATCCGGCCCCTCCCGTGTGCGCCAGAACTTTCACGTGGACTCTGAGGCCGCGATCAACCGCCAGATCAACCTCGAGCTCTATGCGTCCTACGTGTACTTGTCCATGGCCTATTACTTCTCCCGAGACGACGTGGCCTTGAACAACTTCGCTAGGTATTTCCTTCGCCAGTCCCAGGAGGAGACCCTGCATGCAGAGAAGCTAATGAAGCTGCAGAACCAGCGAGGAGGCAGGATCTACCTGCAGGACATCAAGAAACCCGACCAGGACGACTGGGAAAGCGGGCTGAATGCCATGAAATGTGCTCTGCTTTTGGAAAAAAACGTGAACCAGTCGTTGCTGGAATTGCACACTCTGGCCTCAGTCAAAGGCGACCCCCATTTGTGCGACTTCCTGGAAACCCATTATCTAAATGAGCAGGTGAAGTCTATCAAAGAACTAGGGGACCATGTGCACAATTTGATTAAGATGGGAGCTCCAGATTGTGGCCTGGCAGAGTACCTTTTTGACAAACATACCCTTGGGAATGAAAATAATTAGAACTAAGCAAGCCTTCCCCACCACCAAGGTGTGCCAGGACTCAGTCAGCTGTCTCCTACCTCCTTGCCCTTATAATGCATTTCCACCTTTATAACTCCTCTGTTATACAGTCCCTCCAATAAAATGATTTGCAGAGAAAATGAATTTAGCCCATGTAAACAAAGGCTTTTGGCCCAGCAATTTTCCCAGCTAGAAAGATAGCCCAGGATAATATGGTATAAAAGAGACTGCAATAAAGCTACTGAAAGTAGATGTAAACTAATTTTCTCCAGTTACCAAATGTATTCCAGACCATGAACCCTCACTAAAAGTCCATGATTATTCAACTCAACAAGTGCCTGTTATTTTTAAGACTTTATGCTAAACCTAAAGTGGGAAAATGTGTAAGATAAATATATAAATAGCTGTAGCAAGATGAAGAATAAATATAGTATTGTCAAAATCAGACATGCAAAATTCTATGGCAATTTTTACTCTTTTCCAAAGTGTGTTCCAAGAAATAGTAATGTCTTAAGATCCATTTTTAAAAAGATTTCATAATCAAATAAATTCAAGACAAGCAACATAAGATGAGAATGCTGGCCTTGGAAGTCACAGTATATATTAATTAGCATTGTAAGGGCTCTGGGAAGTCTTGAAATTAAAAAGAAAAAAACTTTGGTTATTTTTGTTTAGTTCAGTGTTCCCTAAAGATATTCAATCTCAAACTAGTTTCTTGTCCTTTAGTTTTGATGTTGATATAACTATCCAGATCTGATTTAAAACAATGCACTTCACCACTGGGCATATAAGCCTCCCTTTTAACACACCAAAAAGAGTGATTATACTGCAGAAAACAGCCTTCTATGGCCTTTAAAGTGGAGCAGAAAAGAACATCATGTGATAGAAAAGTCAAGAAGGGATCCAGAAAGAAGGAGGCATTAGCTGAGCAGATGTTTTTTGGGGGACATGGTAGGAGAAGGTGTGATAAAATGGTGACAGAATATTCACTCAGGAGACCTCAGCACTGGGTGATGCTTGGAAAGATGGGCTGGAGGGAAGTATGGATGTGAAAAAAGGGTTAAGTTTAATTTATTGAGCAATGGCAGTGATTTGAAGGGCTCTCAATGAAAAAATGCTGTGCTAAAAGTTGAACAATCAGAAGTTTAGCTGAACAGAATAAAAATCTGCGGAGAATCTAAATGTTTGTGTTAGTCTGTGTCCTCTGAGAAACAGGTGTCAAGACAGGGTAAGGGTGTCACAGTAAAATGAGTGGCCAGGGGAAATAAAGGCAGGGCCCTCATGATTACAATCTAACAAAGAAGTTATTACAGGAGGCTTGAAGCAAAGGCTCACACATTGACCCAGTAATCCTGAGCCTGGTCCAATAAAACCGCCATGCATCCAGAACAACACAAGTAGACTAGGAGAGTGCAGGAGGGGGAGCTCTTGAAAGTATGTGAGTATCATTTCCACTAGCTGACAAAAGGAAAACCTTGAGACTGTGTATTCATCCCAAGGCCTGGAAGGGGGAAGGGAAGGTGGTCTACAGTGCGTAGAGAAAGGGCCCATAAACAACTTTGGTTAACTGCCTGTCTCCCTTCAAGTATACAAAATGAACAAAGTCTAGAGCAAGATAAAGATTCAGGCAAACCCACCCCCACACCTCCGTTGGGTAGTCAAGTCTCCAGGGGGAATGCTGGCACCACCTTTACCAATCAATCAAAATATAACTCCCTCAGCCCTATCCCACCAATTATATAAGTCCTCAAAACGAAGGACTCGCTCTCTTGGCTCTTTTAGCCATACAGGAGGACCCCTGGCCACTCAGCCTCTGGCCACCCTGATCTTGCCACTCATGCTTTTTCTTCCCTATTAGAACTCAGCACTAATAAATTTTGCTTGCATGCTAGTAAGCTTGCTGACCTGTAATTCTGTACTGAATCAGTAAGAAGAACTGAGTTTCTGGGAGTTTCTCCCATGACAAGGGTACAAGAAATTTATTAGAGAAAACAGAAAGACCCTTGAGAAAAGATGGGGAAAGAGCTAGAAGAAGCAGGGAGAGTCTTCAGACTCTGTGAGTCTGACCTGGGAGAAGGAAGAAAGGAAAGGTTGTGCATATGTCTAAGGAAAGTTCTGCCAAGTCTGCAAGGCTGTCCCAGAAACCTCCAGCCAAAGTTGCTCATCAGAGGAATCCCAAATCTCTAAGAAATGGGCCTACCTAAGCACATTTCCAGGGCTCAGTTATTGGCCAGGAATGATCCACAGGAAGTGCAACTTTGCAACAAACTAAGAGACAAATTGATTTTAGAGCACAGTGGCTGGGGTCCTTGGCAAATCATACTCCCTGTAGCCCCAGATCTGAGAGGCACACCCACCTGGCTGCACACACTCAACAAAATGGTTTAGATTAGAATACCACACAAGGGAACCCACATATTGATGTGGGCAGAAATTCACCATTCAATGATGAGAAAGTATGACGTTCTCTTGTGATTACTTCTACATTCTCAATGAAATACGAGGATTATCAACTGACAGTAAGAGGGGGAGAGGATTAGGGGATTTGAGATGAGAATGTGTAAAATAATTATCTAGGATAATGGTTATTAAATGTTTTTGACAGCAAAATAGTATAAGAAAGATCAACATCTAGGATGTACATACATGAACACACTCACCCAAGAATTTCAGGAGACGATACCTTTACTTCACTTACTTTCACTTCAATTCAATTCTATGTTATTACAAAAATGGTGGATGGTGACTCACTTAATAATGTCATGACACACTAATGAGTTACAATCTATAGTTGGAAAAACACTCATCTAGAAGAATTAAAGAGGAAATTTTCTAAAGAAATGTAATAGGATTATTGCGTAGCAAAAAAAGCCAACTTAAGGAATATACAGTGAGATTGAGCAGCATAATTAAAAACAAATCATTTTGTACTTTCACTTCCTTCACTCCTGCTCAAGTGGCATTTTATAGAGAGACTTTTCTGTCTATCCACTCGAAATTAGTCACCACATTTCCCATCGTTCTCTATCCTGTTACTTGATTTGTTTTCCTCTCTAGCACTTACTACCACCTAAGACCTTTTTTATTTGCTTATATTTCCTTTGTTCCCCGGAATGTAAATTCTGTGGGATAGGGACTCTGTTTTTTTCATTGCTGTCTCCACAGCTCTACAGCAATACTTATTTTTTAGTACATTCGCAACAAGTGTAAGTTAGCCAGTGAGTGAGTGAAGATATCCAGAAGCCAGTTGGAAGTGCTGGTCAGCATCTCTGAAAAAGTATCAGATAAGTGAATCTGGAAGTTATCCACATAGAGTTGATAAGTAAAACTGTGAAAGGGCTGCACTAACAATGAAAGGAGGAGAGAGACAGCGAGTCCAAATATAGAAGCTTGAAAAATTAAAGGAGCTCTATATTTAGGGCAGATTAGATAAAGAACATTTGACAGGATACAGAAAAGGAATGTAAGAATAGCAAGACCAGAAAAACAATACTGGTCTTAGAAGCCCTGAGACGAGAAAGTTTCCATTCAATGCTGAAGAAGTTAAAGAGGTTATGGTTGAAAGGCCATCAGAGTGGGCATCAGGAAGTCATTGGTTATTTCAGAATAGTGAGATAAAAGGCCAAATTCACAGGGTTAAAGTAAATGACATAAAGAAAATAGAAATTCTCTTGAAAAGTTTTTCTTTTTTAAGTAATTAAAGGAGCAAAGGGGTAGAGGGTGGCTATAAGTGTTAGTAGGACCAGGAGAGAGGACAAAAAGTAATGACTTGAGAAGTGATAGAAAGATATCCCAGGGGAAAACAAAGCATGAAGTGAAGAGCACAGGTCTGACCCAGGTGGGTGTGCCCTCCCAACCAGCGTGAGTACAAGAGGAGAGAAGTAACATGCACTTTAAGATGAGAAGAGGGCGAACTGAGGTGCTTATACTAGCTGAGCTTGAACTTCTGAGTAAAGAGGCAAATGAGATCACCTAGTAAGAGATAGCTACCTCTCTGTGGAAATATTTTAATTAATTTCACTTATCAGAGATTATTACAAAAATAGTAAACATAAGTTATTTTACATGTAGGATATAATATGTACTCTGTCTAACAGTTAAAGCAAAAACTGGAGCTTTTGCCAATTAAAAAGCATGCACCTGGAATTGAGCCAAGTGGAGGCTAGATTCTAAACAGAAACATGGTACAGAGAAAGAAATGACTCCAAACCCCTAAGTATCACTAAAGGTTATATTACTCTTGAACACAACACCCAGTAATGCCAAGATCCAAGGCCTTCAGACTTGCAGGAAAATATAGCACATTTTTTCCCCATTAGCAGCCCTTGAAAATCATGATCCTTCACATTTAATTGTTTATTAGGTTTTGAACAGTTCATTTAAAAAGGCATGGTTGGGGTGGGGAGAGTGAATTTCCTTATTGAAAGCCAGAAAGTTCAATTTTATGAAAAACTGAGATTTAACTTCAAGCTTTCCACTCTTTATCACACTGTAACAAAGAAAGTTAAGAGATATGCATGTAGAAAAAAAGGGAACAATGCAGGCTGCTTCAAGAGACACTCTTCATCCTTCTACCCCCTCTAAGAGAGGCATTTAGGAAGCAGACAACTAGAAAACAAGCCCAATTGTTAACCAGAACTGACAAGGGTAGTGTGTATGCTTACAACAGACTGTTAAACATGAACTGTCAAGCAGTACTCAGTTTATGAAATCAGAAAGATACACAGGCATTGGTATTTGTTGTTAGCTTTCCTAAGCTTCATATTTCTGTTGTGAACAATTAAGACATAATAGATATATCTGTTTTGAATGAGTAAATGAACAATGTATATGTGCAAATACACACACGCATGCATATGCACACTATGAATGTCCGATGGAATTCCAATGCCCAAGAGAGGAGGGACTGCCAGGCAGTCCTTGAGAACAGCTCATAGACATACACTCCGAGTTGAGCTCCTTCCAAGCAACCTGGCCAATTTCCAAGTACAGATGGTGGCCAAACAGTCTTCTGAGAGACATACCTAATGCTTTTGGATATACTTTAGTTGCTTGCAAACCCCCTGAGTGCCATATTTACATAGACTGAATTATCAAAAAAAAAATTTCCAGTACCATAAGGGACTGCTAGACTGATGCAGACACTGGCCAGCAGTGTCCGCGTCATTATGGATGAAATAAAACATTCACACAGACTACCCAGTCTGGTGGAAGAAAAAGGACGGCACGGCTTTTCTCTCAAGGGGAGCAAAAGCCACAGCCTCTGCCATGACAGGCCTTTATTTTGTTTCTGGTCCCATTACATCATGGTCCTCATTCACTATGCACAGGTTTGCTACAGGCGATTACCTTTTACAGACAACAAAGGAGTCAATGCCCCTAATCACATAACAGAAGAAGGATATTAGCAAATGAAAAGAGAAAAGTGGGTGAGCCAGTTACACTCATCCTTGCAAGATTTAGCATGGATTTTAGGAAGTTACAATAAGCACTTGCTATCCCAATCCAGGGTGAGGGAGTTTTCAGCAAAAGCAAGACTCAAAGCGGCTTAGGAATATTGCAAACCTGATTACCCACGAGAGAACCTATCTGTGGGCATGGGTCCTGTGCATCTCAGAGTAGGAACTAGGCCCACACCACGTAGAAGGGTCTCCCACACTAGACTAATAAAATGTTATTGCATGAACTGTACACAGATACTAGAGAGTATAGTCTGATAATTAAAAGCCCGCACTTGAGAATTCAGAGTACCTGGGTGAAAATAGCTATTCCACTATATACCAACTGCTTGATTTGGGGAAAAGTTAAACTCTCTAGAGACTGATTTTCCTCTGCTCTAATAACAGCTTACCTCAAAGCTTATCGGGGGGATTTTATGAAATAAAGTACATTAAGTTCAGCACATCATCTAGCACAATCATAGCAAATGCTCAATATTAGCTGCTTAAGCTTGTGAGTGCGTTTGGGGATGTGTTTGCCTGTATATGCAAAGACTATCTCAGAGGATAATGTCAGCTGCTCTCAATGAAAAGAACCTGATACCTGGGAAAGGGGCACTAGGAAGAGTTTTTTCATTACTTAGCATTTCCCATCTTGTGAAAATGTCAACTGCTTGAAATCATTACCTTTTGAAAATTCATAAAATTTGAATATAGCAAATAAATAGGAGCTGCTATAAATTTTACTCACTTCTAAGGAGTGCACATATGCTGCATTTTTCTATAATGTGTTTCCACATTAAATTAAGAAGTAACCCAAGTACAAAGTTGGAGGAGGACTCATACTTCTCTTCTTTTTATCCAGCCTAAGGCATTTACCATAATTGCTTGTTTTCCTCTCTCCTCAGGCCTTGACTGAATATACACAGTCCTCACTTCACATTGTTTCAATTTACATGAATTTCAGTTACTGGAGTGTAGTTAAATAATAACTGTCCCTCAGTAACATGACTCAAATTCCAGTTACTATGGTATAATTACTGTGAGTAAATTGCATAAAGAACTAACACTGCTGCTAGCTCTTTCATCCACAAATCACTATATAAATAACATGTGCACTTACAATATAAATAACATATGCACTTCATCACCAGTTGCCAGTCACACAGGTCTTCCATAGTCTGTCGGCGATTGGTCACTGTGCATCTATTATTGCTTCCTTCACACAGTAAAGCATATAGGTGTGTTGCCTCCTTGTCAGTCAGTGATAAACCCAGGAAACATTTATAGTATCAAGTAATCCAAAGAGAGAATTGGTCACAAAATGAAAATGTAACAAAAAAATGAAAAGCAATACTGCTGAAAGTGAAATTGGATGCTATTAGAACTTATTGACCTAACTGAACAGCTATGATAAAAAAGAAAGATATCTCAGAAAAGTGACACCAGCAAAAAATTTCACATTAATGGAATTCTTAGAGATATTTCACAATATTGAAAGTGCAAAAGATAAAGTTTTGGAAAGAATCTACATGTTGAAATGACTATGACAATTCACCAAGGCAAAAAATAACTATTCTAGCTCCCTATACTGTTATATTATACGGAAAAAAAAAAAGGCAAACACTGATCCAACTTTGCTTGGGTTATTTTTCAAAGAAGTAAAAAAAAATTTGTCTTCTCAATGTTTCCAGTGTTTTAAATTAGTGTACTAAATAAATATTAGTTTTACTATGTTTCTGATTTTACTTTACATTTATAACCAACAATAAGAGTGTTCAAACATTTTGACAAAAAAAAACTTAAAAGCCACACAAAAAGTATAATTTTCCCCAATGGTTATTAAGATTACTCCCCATCATTTCAGTTTGCAAGGCCATTTTTACAGACCTGCACTACCACGCAAAATAGGAAGTGTATGTATATTCAGTAAAGTAGAAAACTGATTTGTCTGTCGAGAATACCATTTTAAAGATTTTTTTCTGTTCTTTGTCAGGCATTTCCTCCATTTAAATAAGCATCTTTGAATTATTATAGGTAGTAATATGGGGAAAAATTTATTGTTAATGCAAGGAAACTAGAATTGGGGACAGTGTTCCTGCTTAAATTAATAATAGGAAGTATTATTAGCATTGTACTGTACAATCTATGAGCTATCTTTACATTCATTAACTTATTTCTCACAACAGTCCTATGATGTAAGTACCATTTTCACCTGACTGATGAAGAAACTGAGACTCATCAGTGACACTAGTGGCCAGTGGTTATGCTGGACTTGGACTCGGCAATTTTACTTTCAGGTTCTGGGGGTTTTCACTATATCATTTTGCCTTCCTAGGAAAGAAATTAAGACCAAATCCATTCATAGCCCCTCATCTGAGGAATCTCTACAACATACTTCTTTTCCACCAGTGCATATACACTTCATGCTTAATTTTAAAGAATAAATGATTTATTAATCCAGTTAAAGCCATTAATGCAATGTGATAATGTTACACTCTTAATTATTAGATGCATTATCAATCACAGTAATTGGCACTAAAAATGTGACAAATGTCAGTAGTATTTGAGTTCCATTTCTTGATTGTTAATATTCCATTGCCATTAGTGAGCTATATATATACTACTGGATTCAAATAGTCATAAGAAAAGAATGATTTTCCACTAATTGAAAAGGATCCACACAAAATAATTGAAGGTCCTTAATTTTCTTTT
This sequence comes from Anoura caudifer, assembly GCA_004027475.1. Classification (NCBI taxonomy): domain Eukaryota; kingdom Metazoa; phylum Chordata; class Mammalia; order Chiroptera; family Phyllostomidae; genus Anoura; species Anoura caudifer. The sequence continues at coordinate 110,488 of PVKU01005215.1, forward strand.
TTATGGACATGAGTTCAAGAGAGCCTATCTGCCCATCAGTGAACCAGAAAAATGTTTGATAGACTTGTTTCAAACATATTCTTTATGCATAAATTTGACATACATGTGAGGAATAACAACAGTTTTGTGATGAACGATGTTATTTCTGGCTATTCCACATCTTGAAAGTAACGAGCAAGACAGAAATACATGGGAACTGTAAGTGGATAAATTCAATGTCACAAACCTGAAAACATTTTAATGACACTGAGCTTGTAGTTGGTAGCATGCTACTTCCGTCTATAATCTCACACAGACTGCATCCAAAGGAGAGAGCAGTTAGGAAGAAGTAACAAACTTCACTTATTTCTACAAACTTAGAGGGAAAAATTCTTCTGTGGAAATCAGTGAAACAAAATGATTTAGTAAAGAAGAAATAAAGATGTGTTCATTGTGTAACACAAGGAAACTGGTCAAGTATAGATAAGAAATGATGATTAAAATAAATGAGAACTTGTGAGAAGAGTTAGTGGGAATACAAAAAAGAATTAGGATTGTCAGGAAAGAAAAAAGGATGTAGTTGGAAACTTAATTATTATGATATCATTTCCCTTTCCCTCAGCCTCCATATCCAAATTGTCACCAAGTTCTGTTCATTTTTACCTCCTAAATATTTCTTGATTGTGTCCAACCTCTGCGTCTTCACCCTGTACAATCCACCATTATCTCTCTCCCAGACCTCTGCCATCACCTTCTAAACCAACTTCCCGTATCTGCTCTACCCCAGTCCACTCTCCAACAAGACAGTGATTTTTACAAAACAGATATCTGATCATGTTACCCATGATCAGGCTCTTCTACGTTGTTGCATTGCAGTTGGAACAAACACAAAATTATTTGATTTAGCATAAAAGGTCCTGTATCGTCTGCCCCTGCTACTGCTATAACACCATGTCCCACCTCCCCACTGGCTGAACTGGCATTATTTCAGCCTCTTGATTCACCATGCACCCTCCTGCTGCTTTGCTCCATTTGCTCAGAAAGTGCTTATTCTTTCTTCACCTCCTTATCTCCTATTTGATCTTTAATTCTGAAACTGCCACTTACACTAGGAAGAGATCTTGTTTGCCCCTCCATAAGCACTCTACTCTTCTCTACCTTTCTCCTTTCTTCAAAGTGCTAGTTTGAGGATATATATTAACAGACTCACCTACCCTGTGACTTCCTCAGTGTATTTATTCTCCCACCCCCCACCTTTCAATGTCACTGCAAGTTAGCAGCATCCTCCATGGACTCGATGCCTCCTGTGAGGAAAGCAGCTCCCTCCACTTAGCCCCTCTTTCTCCAGGTTCTAACAACCCTCTCAAGCTCTTGCTGTCCTGGGATACAAATGTCTAACCCTTACCTTACTCTGATACCACACCTTTGTAAAAAGCTGATTTATACTCTCTTCAAATTATTCCATTTAGGCCTTATATTTCCTCTCAGAACTCTATGGTCTTTTCCCTGATGTCGTTCTTCAAGATAACCCTCTAACACTTGTGCCCTCAAGCCAATCTACGCAGTTTGCGGTCTTGGATGCAACATGTTTTACTAATTGCATCTCCCTGAGTGTGCCTTTATTACACTCAGAATTTCTACCTTAATATTCAGCTGCCCCAATACCCACCTCTCGAATTCAGAAGTTTCCTCTGCCATGAGTCTTTGACACCCTCCACCTGAAACTTTCGGGTTTGTGTGGGGGAAGTCATTCAGGCTCCCAAAGCACTCTGCCTCCACAGGTCATAGCCTTCCTCAGCTCGAGGTTGCCTCTTTATTCATTCATCAAGGCTCCACAAGGCTCTGAATCCCTAAGTGCTTATTTTCTAGTCCCCAGGGCCTAATAAATTGCATGGGATATGACAGCTATTCGATAAATGAGTCAAACTACAAAGCTGCCTGTGTAGTCCAGCTAAAGTAGTTCAGAGCCTTACGGTAATACACTAAGGCACAGTATGTCACCAAAATACTTATCTATTCACCCAAAACATTTTTTTCTCCAAATACAACATCTTAGTGAGAATACAGTTATTATAGCCAAAACTGCAATAGTGTACAGAATGATGTAATCTCCTTCATCGGCCACTTACTCCTTCTTAAAATGAAATTTTTAAGCTTACTTCTCAATCCTCCTTTACTGAGAAAGTTATCCTGTGGTGTCAAAGAAAATCAAGTACATTGAAAATAAGAATGATACAGAAAATTGGATCAAAGGTTTTGGAGGGTTTTTCCAGGTAAAACATGAATTTCTCATAGCATTGCTATTCCTGTAGCACTTGTACTGAGGCACATTAACCACTTGTTTAAAGGCTTTTACAAAAGTTATTTTTCTCTTTTTCTGTATAGCTACCTCTTTCTCGCTATTCTTCACACAGTTTTTTAAAGGAGGTTATGGTGTGCCAACCGGATTTTTCTACGCCTTCCAAGACCAAGGTGCTTATCCTTTCAGCTGCTGGGAGGATACAGGGAGAGCACAAAACACACAGGGAGGGCACAAAGTCCCTCTTGCTCCAGTTTGGAAGGACTATTCCGGAACACTCCAGCTCCAGGAATCCCCAGGGGATCCGCAGAGCCACCGTTGTGACGGCATTACAGCCCAGCCCCCCACCCCAACTTAATCCAATTTCCTTTATTTCCATTTAAGGGTTGATTTTAGGGGCACTCCTCCATAAACCTCCCGTATGCCGATCTTCATCTCACGGTCTGCTTTCCAGGCAACCTGACTGTGAGAGCCCTCAAGGAGGATCCCATGTTGATAAACTGTTATGAATTCTTCCATGACTGTTTAATCATAGGCAAACATATATGGGCATATACATGTGCACGTATATTGTGAATACATATGATTTTTCTGTTTTTAAAATGGATTCTTATAAATTCTTTAATTTTTTCCCATTCTATAATACATAGTGTAAATTCTTCTATGTAATTTGTATAACTTCATAGCTTTAGTTTGTTCTTTCAGCCTCTAATTAATATTACATGATGTAGACACATCAAAATGTATTTAATCACCCGTCTTCTGAAGGTCATTCCATGAACAATGCTGGATGAAAATATACCAACAGTCCCAAAAATACTCCTTTTAACAACTCATGGTGTGGTAGAAGTATAAATAACATAAAACAGAAATATACATTTTTAAAAGCATATTTCTACTTTTTTTACTTTTTTTCCTCACTTTTTTATTGTTGTTCAGGTAGAGTTGTCTCCATTTTCCTCCCACCACTTCCCCCACCTTAGCCATCCCCACCTCGCACCCTCGATCCTGCTTGCTTTACCTTTCTTTCAAGTCAGTGTTAAAATGGAGTTAGAAGTTATTAGTCTACTTAACTTTTTGTAAAGCAAAATTTTAAGTCCAGACTTTCTTAAAAAGCAATAGAATGTATCCAGCCTCTTTCCCCCCAAGATTTGGTATCAGAAAGTCTCAACATTTATTCAAAAAGTCAGAAATGGATGTGGAAAGGAAGCCAGAGTTTTCTCGGGATCCTGAGACTAAGTGGTTTTTGAGTGCAGAAAACAATGGTGTCCATTTAGAACCAACATACAATTTAGCATTTTTAAATGCACTCAAGTGCAAGATTAACTAGATGTTACCAACCCTGATTTTAAAAGCAAACCATTATGCTAATTTTTAAAAAAACATACTACATCTTAAATTCTTAAGTGTATCTCTGATGACATAACATAAAATGTACAATCACACACAGTTCAATTATGTCATTTGAAAATCTATTCTAATTTGCAAGGCAAACACTTTTCCTCTTTGTTTTAGCTAAATTAGAAGTTAATGAACTGAATGTTCTAGTGTAGCATTAACATAAATAAACACAAATCCATGACAAAGTGAGTTAATCAAATTGAGTTGAACAATACATTTTCCCAAGTACATTGTGCACAAAATCACAGGCCAAGGAGTAATTGTTTTTATGCATGGGCACTTGGCATTTTCAACTTAAAAATATTTTTGCAAACTTAAATAATTCTTTTTTTTTTTTTTTTTTTTTTTTAGTAAGCTCAACCTATTGGTTGCTAATGTTAGGACACCATCTTGTGGATAAGTCATCTAATTTGAAAACCTTTTGAAATCACATAGCAAAAGATAAAAGTGTTCTAAGTATCACAGAAATTAATATCTTCACATTTACATTTTTTAGCATTTCTACTTATGGGTAAGTAAGGTTAAGGAAAGTACTCAATAATTTTTATCAAAAGAGCCTTTTTCCCATTGTGCATTAGTTACAAACCAAATGTTACATTCTATAATAGTTATCTGTTAGTAAAGCTTTTTAATAAATTTTTACAAAGAATGAATCACATCCATATTAATAAAGGTAACCTGCCGTATACCACTACAATACAGGGCCAAATACTTTTTTAGATGTAGGTTCATTGCCCATGTATTGTTCCTGGGTTTCACATGATCAATATTCATAAGAATATTTTAGGCATATGAGAATTTCAAATATCATATTGATTTTCTCTTTAAAAAGGATTAATATCTCCATTAGCCTACCTATATATCTGAAACAAAAAAGGCTTTGATACTTTAAAATAAGAAAATATTATACAACTGGGCTTTCTAACAAAGGAGATTCCCAGAGCACTGCCTGCACAAGTGTCTAGAAGGATGAGCTCTCTTCCCGCCTCATTCTGCCAATCAGCCACCCATTCTGGACAAACCAATCCACTTTTCATGCCTTAGTTATCATAGCTGTGAAAAGAAATAATGGCAGTTTACCAGAGAATTTTTGCAAAGATGTACATAGTATGGGTAAAATTTCTGCTGCTACCATGACATAGGACATGAGAAGAGAAGTGAATCTGCTTTTATTCAAGATCCTGATTCTAATTGTTTCAGATTCTAATTCTGAAATAACTATTTTTTTTTATTTAAAAAATTTCATGGATCACCCTTATATCCTTCCAACACATTTTTCTTTTTTTTTGTTTTAGTATGCTATTTTAATCTTTGTTGCTTGCAATAAGCATCATGGCTAACATGCCTGCCATGTAACTCACCCAATAACTGGGTAAGTTATTACACCTACTCAGTGGAGGAGGGGTTAAAAGTACAGGCTTTGATCAAACCGATTTAAGTTTGAATTCTGTCATCTTCACTTACCAGCTGTGTTACTTGGGACAGTTATTGAGCTTTCTCTACCTTGGTTTTGTCATTTTCCTCACTGAGTTCTGAAGAGTGCTAAATTAACTTGCATAAAGCATTTATCACAGTGACGGGGTTATGTCAAATGGGGTATGGCAAAAAAATGGTAGTTTATCATAATTATTATAAATAGCTGTAATTTAATTTGTCCTCCTCCCAAACTTGGAGGAGACCAGAGTGTGAAATAATCATCACTCATAACATTTATAAATGAAATAATGCTGTTCTGCACTGTTGCCCACAAAATACCCGATTAGAGGAAGACTTAAATGGTACTTTGATGAAGTCTGATTTGATGTCCTCTAAATGACTGAAGCTTTAAAACAAGTTGTAATTTCCCAACTGCACCATAGTACACAGGAAACAATACATTCAACTCATCTAAAGATATGGATCTTTACAGACCATTAGTCTATGATGAAAATAATTTGTGAGAATCTTCGACTTACAAAGGTGACTTACCTTCCCTATAATGGATTTGAGGCTGTTGCAGTTAATGTGGTAAATCAAGGTTAAGCAGACTAATCAAATAGTTTTGTCCCAAATGTTGTGGTAAAGGACCTAGATAAATATAAAAAATAGCTCAGTCTTTTTCTTTGCACTACATAATCCTTTAAAAAGAAAAATATGCCAATCGGTTATTTTAGAAATGTGATAGTTTATTGTTTTCAACCATACGTAAGACTATAGATTAATTGAACTCAAAATTTAGCTAACTAAAACAAAAACATTTCACAGGGGACAAAAAAGGTCTCAGAAAATAAGTCAACCTGCCTCTCCGCCCATCACGTTTTTTTTCCTTCGCAATTCAAATCCTAAATTCCCTTTAGTGGCCAGCTCAATTCTTTACATTTCTCTGAATTCTTCCTTATTCATCACAATTACAAATGACTGTAAAATCAAACTATTATTTTAAAATTAAAACTTTATATTCACACTATGCACTTAATAACTTTTTTTATTGAAATCAATAGTGCATTCTATCATGAGCTGATTCACTGGCAGCAAAGATATAAGAGAAATATTCCACATACTACAGTACTGCTTTCAATTGAATCCAAATTGTCCAGTGTATTTATATATTAAGAATTCTTCATTGAAAGCAATGGAGCTGAGCCCGGATTAAGAATGCTCCATTGGTTTCTAAGAAGTACGGTCATAAAACTTATTGCATTTAGTATCGGGGGCCTCTTCCACCTCCCACCTCCCAATAACATGTGCACTGTCCTTTGACCCAAGACAATTCCATATCATTTCTTGTTCTCAAGGAATGTTTCTGAAATATATTGCACAGGAAGCTGAGGTTTGATCAAGGGCACCAGATGTTATTGCTATAAACAGTGGTTAGGATAAAATAAATGAATTGAAAATGTCTTGTTGTTTACTTTTTTTAATCAAAGTTCTTATAAACTGATGATTCTACCATTACACCTGATGTGACAGTCCAGCAGCTGAGATAATATTTCAGGACTATCATTAGACAAAGAAGGAGAACTCTGAGTTGCTTTTCTCCAGTCCTGGTGATGAGTTAGGCTGAGTTGTTTGCCCGTCTGGTACTCATTCTCCACCGTGACAGGGAGCACACCTTATAACAGGGAAAAGTAGCTGAGAGGAGGTATGTAGCTGGAGAATGATCAAAGGAGAAAGAAGTTCTTTGTAAAAATGTCTGTTTCGCATAATGCTAAAATCAATTATTTTTATTTAATTAGCAAAATATTTGAACTAAATTAAGAGACAGAGTTGAGTGTCATTTATTGAATTAAGCACTCTCGTATGTGTAGCAAGATGCTCATCACAGGAGAAAGAACAGTTAAACAGTATACCAAGGAGTCACAGAATCTGACTATTTTAACAGAAAATGCCTTTAAATATCTTCCTGCACTTGTATGTTAACCACCCATCTTCTGTTCAAATAAAAACTAAGAATAAATAAATTCATGGCTGATCAGTTCAAGAAGAGGGAGAACTATTTTAGGACAGGTTAGGAATCTCTTTTTAAGTGAAAACTGCATACATTTAAACTGTTATAGTGTTATTAAGAAAAAAAATTGAAAATATGTATTGATTTTTAAAGTCAACAGTAAGAAATATCAAATCTTATTTAAATAATTCATGGGTTACAAAATATTTTAAACTATAATAGGCACATATATAATTTATATTAAAATTACTTCCTTCATTTTTTAGGCTTCAGTAAACATTACCAGAATTAGTTATAATTAATTTTAATCCAATCTAAATTTAGAGGCTTAGGAAATCTTGATACAGTATTTAACATATTAAAATTTTAAAAACCTGATTGCAAATATAGATATAGTTTGTAACTATAGATATATATAACATCTTGTTATCCCTCTCAAGTCGAACAAAAATAAAGTAAACACGGTCCCTTGGCTAGAAGATTTTGGATTCTGATTACATTAGGCAAGCAACCCAATTCTGTCCAAACTTTAAATGAAAATCCTCCAAGAAGAGGTCTCATAAAAAATAATAATTTTAGAGATTCCTATCTTGTCATAAGTTGGGAGGGGCTTGTCTCAATGTATACTGGACCCAAATAGCACTGGCCAGGGAAGAGGAAACCACAACCTAGGCTAAGAGGTTAAGTTCAATTGGCTGTACTGGTTTTGCTTCCCCAGTATTCATTCCAGCTTCTTTGGTGAGTAGCACTACTGTTTTCTTTGGAGGGTTATTCTGTTCCCATTGGCTCTGGTTTTGGCAGCACCTCAATTAAGAAGCCTTACCTTGCCCTGGCTAAAGGGAAGGGAAAAACACAGATCAATCTAGACCAATCAAACATACACAATCACTCTCAGGAATTCAACCCTCTCAGAAATTGAGCTCTGTGTTACAAAGGAAGAAAAGTGGCGGAGCTGATTCATGCCAATGATGGTAGTTTGCTGAACAGTCAGTCCATCAGTCCTTGCTGCCTCTCGCCTCAGAACTGCCTTTTCCAAGGTCTGGTCTCTTTGTTTTTGTTTCAGTTTCATTTGGTTGTTTGTTTTTTGTTTTTGTTTTTTTGTTTTTTTCTGGTCTATGTGTGAGATACTTCTATATTCTTCCAATAAATATATCTCTGTTTCACTCTTACATTAGCTTAAATACGCTGCTTTACTTTTGACCAAATATACTAAGTGTTTCCCTAAGAAGCTGGCTTGAGTCCAGAACAGGTCTCAAGGAAGTGGGAAGGCCACAGTTGAGAGCCACAGTGGGTGTTAGAGCCAAGAGCAGTATCAAAGTGAAAAGGTCAGGTCAGTCTTGGTTCTGTCAACACTTAAGAGAAAGTTCACTCCAGGAAAACTTCACATTGAGAGGAGAACAAATAGCAGGACCTATACTTTTATACAGGCAATTATGTTGTCATTGTGGGACAATCAATCTTTTCACAATAGGCCAGTGAGGAGCAAGGATGCTGGGAGCAGCCCTCTAGCCAGAGGAAGAGACTGACAGAATGTTAGTGATCCCATTGGCTGAAGTTCAGCATGAAGGATCAAAGGAGGAGGTAAATATGGTCTGTAGTTCAGGGTCATTCTTACTGTCAGGGCTCACCATGGCACAGTTGACCCTGGATCCAGTTAACAGGACTGATTCCAGACTCTGTTGAGACCAAAACAGTTAACAGTCAGAAGTGGCCCAAGGGCTGGCACAAGTGGCCCAAAGATGCACTTGGTGTGCAGACCTTCCAGCTGGGGTCACCAGCTGGGGCTGCAGGAAGCACTGCATAACAGGATAAAAACAGTATGATAAAAGTGGAGCAAGTCAGCAATAAGCTGTGTCTTGAACTAAAAAGGAGTTTAAATATATAACATACCAATATATTCCCGAAGAAACTATCTCTCTGCATTTGAATGCACTCTTCTATGTCCTTGATTTGTCCTTTCCTTTACTCTTTCTCGGGTCTTAAATCTAGCTCAAATGCTATCTATATTCTAGGGAGAATTCTTGGCTCTACAAATCATATGAGATTTTTACATAATTCTATTTTCAGTTAGGTATTTATTCATCCTACAGGAAAGCATGAACAATTTCTCTAATACATGGATTTGTGCACTGTGCCCTGAACATTGCAGACATATAGGAAATAGTTGTTGAATGAATGAATGAATGCCAAGTACATTAAAAAAAGTAGTTCCTTCTCTGGCTGAAATTATTTAGATCTGTCTTTAATGTTTTAAGAACTTGCGAAAAATGCTTCACCTGGAAAGTAAACTTCATCAGCATCTGAGACACTGTGAGCTCTCCTTTACACACAAAATTAGTCCTACTACTGATCAACATAATATCTCCCTAAAATGCAGAGAAGTAGAAGAAAAGGGAAATATATGCCTCAAAACTCAGCTATGGAAATATATTTCCATATTCCTTAAATACTCCTTTGTGGTATATAATCAGTGTATAACAACATGACATTTTAGTTGGTATTTGGAAAATATGAATAATAAGCATAGAAGCTGCAATAAAAAAGAAAATGTGCTTAGGTGCTCAAACCCACTGTGGTTGATGAAGTGTCATTCTCTGCTTCATTCAGACAGTTTTTTATTCCAGGTCAAAGGCTTAAAAAGTATTTTTCTTCTTCAATACCTGAAATTCCAGCTTTCAATGCCCACAGTCATCAGCATTGTCTTCTCAGAAAAGAGTTCTTCCTCAACACTAAAGAATAAGAGGTAGCTTGTAAGGTACATATTTGAAAGTATTCCACTTAGAAGTAACTTCTATTTAAAATAAAAAACAAAAAACGCTTTCAAAAGGAGTAATTTGTGCATCATTTAACTTTTTATCTCTTATCCATGCAGATCCAGGTTTATTCATAATATAAGTGGATTTAAAAATGCAACTTTAAAATAACCATCACAGTCTATTATCTTACAACATATATGCAAGTTCAGGAGACAACCAATAAGATAGTCAAGAGAGAATTTGTAAAATTTCAGATAAATTTGGTTTAAGTAATTTAGACTTCTGAAAAATGTGTTGATGTATAAAGCACATTTGTGCATCTCCTGGAAGATGAAATCATTTTTAGGAAGATGGTAATCATCAAACCTTGTTTCCTTTTGCAAAGATAATCAGTAATATGTCCAAGAAATTGTTTCCAATGAACTTATAAACTTTCAGAAGTTTAAAGGCTCATATTCCTGATTCATGGGAGATTCTTCCTATATGGTTAACAAGCTCAGTACCAGTTGAACTCATTGAATGTGCGGGCAGTTTCCAAGACACTTGTGCTTGCAAGTGTGTAGGGCCTGCCTTTTCACTTATCTTACTCGAGTTTGACATTGCAAAGTGGCAACTCAAATTTTTCTCTCAAATAGTGCTGCCAGCTCATTTGTAAAAGTGAGAGACTTGATTACAAAATCACAGCAATTTGAAAGAGTTCTTTTTTCCCAACATCGGTACCTCAAAGCAAAAATGCTATATATTAGAGCTTATATATGACAGATAATACTTCCTGCATACACTGTCTTCATTTCATTAAGACTTTGTGATAATTATGTCACATTAAGTACCAAAGAATATTTCTTTCCAAAAAGTTGGGCAAATGTAACCTCAATCATCTAGCACTTTTGAAGAAAGGAGTGATCCTAATTAGCAGAGGGTCATCCAAATGACATGGTGAAATTTCCATCTAATTTATTGCTTGCATTTTTATTGTCTTTTTAAACATGCAATATACCACACATTATCAGATGGCCCCAAATTCCATAAAAACACATGAAACAACTGACCATTCCACTCCCTGCTAAATGAAGATGGGGAAAAAATGACTCCCAATGTATACCAAATGCTCTCCAATATAGGTTTTTTCTTGATAGTCTTCAAAACCAGGGTTGCTTCATCAGAGTTTAGATTAAACTCAGACACTGTGGCCTGGCTGTCTCTATGGAAACATAGATGTCAAGGCCATTATTGGATGAAGGGTGAGATACAGAGGAGCCAGTCATCTCCATGATACACAGGTTAAGAGAAGACCCTTCTCCCAGAAGCAAGGAAATGCTATCCAATCCCTAATTACTTTTCCACCTTCCCTTGTCCTGCAGCTCAGAGCAGAGTATAATCTCCAGTCATCCTGGAGCTTATTTTTAGGAATCTTCCTATTCTGGGAATGGGGAGAAATGGATTCAGGAGGAAGCAAGGGTTGGGCTACGCCACTCAACCATTGAAACCATGACCAGTTATAATCAATTTTACTGTTTAATTTAATGACCACCATTCCAAAACACTCTCCAAAAAAAGAGAATAAGAGAAAAAAAAAACAGACAAATCATGGCTGGAGGGGGAGGATTTTCCAGCTCCTTTGGTGTACAGGGCACTGGAGTCTCAAAGATTCTTCAAGTAAATCATCCCACGAAGGAGTCAGGTAACAACAAATGATGAGAAAGGGAGCCCATCGAGTGAAGGGAGCATGTCCTGCAGCCTGCAAGGCCATTTTACACTTACACACAAAGGATCATAAATTGTTGACACACTGTGACATAATAATCATCAGAATTACCTGAAAATCTACCTAAAATTTCATTCCTGATTCATAGGGCTTCAGTTGGAATCAAAACTGAAACGATCTCACTTGAATAATCATGCTTTCTACATGAAGTTTACATAAGGAAAAGTGTGTTTTAAACCTTATTTTGTCTGAAGGAAAAAAAATAGAATAACCTAGTAAGCTGTTTTTGTCATTTTGTGAGCTAGTTTCAAAAGAGAACATTAATTTTTATTTCTTCTGTACTTGGCATAAATTTAGATGATGCAGCAGAAGTCCAGCACCGAAATTTGGAGTTTTCCCCAAATTTCTCAACAATGTTCTCCTCCCATCGGCCTGCAGCCCCTTCCTCCATTCAGCCTCTGACATCCCAAATCCATTGTTTCTCACTGAGCCCTCTCAATGGAAAAGAAAGTCATACCTGAGGATTTCTGACACTGACAAATTACTTGTATTATGTTTGTTAAATATGTAGAAACACAAAACTAATTATTAACGCCTTATGTTTAAAGCTTATGCTAGTGCTTTAATTCTACAACCAAAATAAATTTACCAATAAACAAAAACAAAATTTAAAAAGAAGTGCAATTCAAATTAACAACATTAATTTAGTATGATGGATGATATTACTATGCAGCAACTAAATGTCAACATGACACTGAATTGCTTCAGCACAAGCTTGCTGCCTCAGTTCATGATGCTTATACTATCCTGTGACATCTGATGATTCAAGTGTTCTAAGACTTTCCTCTATTAAAACTATTGTAAAACCTTCAATGGTGCTTTCACTGTGATGTATGTCATTTGCCCTCTAGCTGGTATGAAATATTTATATATTAAGTTCCATGTCTGTTCTTTTAATATTATCTCACATTTAAAAGTGTCTTTTCACTTAAACACATTGTTGGACACCAATGCACAGTGGTTCTCCATGCAGGCAAATTTGCCCCCCAGGGCACATTTGGTAACATCTGGAGACATTTTGGTTGCAATAACTAGGAAGAGAGGGCACAGGCATCTAATAGGAGAGGCTAGGGATGCTGCTAAACATCCTACAATGCACAGGACATATTCCCACAAAAAAAGAAGCATTAAGTGAACCAGCCAAGGCAAATGAAAACAGCTGTCAAATACTATTTTAGTACTTGAAGTGGTCCTCTGGATGATCCAAAGTATATCTGTATCAATTAATTTTAGATTTTTATTAGAAAATTTTTAAAAATTAGAGGCCATTCTTTCTCAAAAATTTCTAAAGTCCACTAGACTTATTATAAAAATTAAAACTATAAGAACTCAGTAAGAGCTACCATTTTAAGATATTAATGTTCTTATACAAGGAGGGGGACACACACACACACAAAAAAAAAAACAGAATTATCTTCTGGAGGGTGGGCCCCTTGTAGTATAGGCTTCCCTCACAACCCACCTGTACTACTGTACCAGCTGGCCTTGTTGTGAGAGGCTGCATTCGACTTCACTGAATTTTTTTTTGAAGACTCTTTCAACTCATTTGCCTATTTCATGATGGGTGATTCATGAGCACACCTGCCCACATTGTGCCAACAGTTCAGCAGTTTTTGACCACAAACAGCATGACTCCTGTGCCTCACCCTCCCTATTCACCCCATCTCACCCCAAGCAACACGTTTTTTGTTTTCTCAGATGAAAAAAAAAAAGTCCTCAAAGGGAAATGTTTTGCCAATGTGAAAGAGGTGAAACAAAAAAACAGCAGAAGCACTAAAAGATATCAAAATTGATGAGTTCAAAACTGTTTTGAGTAGTGGAAAAAGGTCTTGATAGGTCTACTGCATCAAATGGAGAGTTTCCAAGTTTGAAGGTGACTGAAGTTTAAATATGGAAGAATAATACACATATTTTATAAATAAATTCATTTGGGGGGTACCCCTCATATAATATTATAAAACTCACACTAGGCCCTAGGAGTTCTGATTCTTTATCTATCTATCTACCTTAAAATCTTCACCTGAGGATATGTTTATTGATGTGTGAGAGAGATAGAAACATTGATGTGAGAGAAAAACATTGATCAGTTGCCTCCTGTATGTGCCCTGACCAGGGATCAAACACACAGTCTTTTGGTATAAAGAGTGACACTCATACTAACTGAGCCACTGGGCCAGGGCTGACCTATTTATTCTTTTAGCTGGTATATTTATACACATGTGTAATAATTCTAAAATGTCAGTAAATTGAGTCGCCATCAGGAAGCACTTGCTAATTACTTAACTGACTGTGATACCATAAATAAGACACATCAAATTTACTTCAGAATCAATGATTTATTATAACCTAAGATCTAGATATACCTTCCCAGAAAGGGGTAATGGGCATGAAAATGTTTATAAACTGGAATCAGCATAAAATTATTAGTTTACAAACTAATCAGTATAAAGTGAGCTAGTAATTTAGCATCCTAATACCATGCTCAGTCTATCAAAAAAGAATTTATTGATTACCTGTTATATCCTTATACAGTTCAATCTCAGGTCAAGTACAATGTGTATTTTCCCCCCTACCAGTATCCATGTTTAATGGGCTCTAGCCAAAAAAATAAACCCTTGCCAAGGAAAATAAACCCTTGCCAAGTAAAAGGAAACAGAGTGCCTTTAAAGCCAAATTCCAGTTTGCTGAAACAAAAAATTATGTTTCAAAATAGTTTATATTTTAATTCCTTTTCAACCTCTTCTGGTTTGTTGCTGAAAATTATGGATTATCTTTGTGATATTCACTTGTACATCTACTCTACTCTGAAAGGCAGTATTAAGAAACCAGCCTAATAACTAGTTGTGTGACCGTGGGCAAGTTCTATCCTTCCTGTAACCCATTTCCTCTTTTGCACAACAGAGACAATAATAATAGCTTTTTGATAGCTAAATGAGGCAATATGGAGAGAGCTTTGAATAAATACCTGGCACCTGAAAACCTCCTTAAGTGTTTGCTATAATTATTTCTTTATTTGAGCCATTATAATGAGGAATAATCAAATGACTATAAAAACAGCAGATTAAGGTTAGGGACCTATTTTTAAAACACAACTGAATATTTGAAATGAGGGGTATTACTCTGCCAGAAGTGAACCATTTTCTTATTTCTCTGGACAGTTCCATTGAAATATGGCCATTTATTATTTTTTGATCCAACCATTTTTTTCATAAATTCAAACATATAAACATTTACTGAACACCTTAAATGTGGCAGAGATGGAGTCTAGTGTGAAGATTCAGAGATGAATAAGGCAGAGGTTCTGCCCTCAGGAAGTTAATGGTCTAAAAGAAAATTGATATTTGCTCAGTACCAGATTACACACAAAAATTGCTTTAACCCACTACCTTATTCCTACTTTAAAATGTGTTAGTGAACATCCTATTGTCAATGATCTTGCAGAGAAAAAAAGAGCTAAAGAATTGTATTCTCCATGTTTTTGTCTGTTAGGAACTCTCTTTGTAAGGAGAGATGTTGATACAAATATGGGGAAGTTATTTCAAGCTTCTTATGTGGGTTCACAACACACACACACACACACACACACTACACTGAAGGCATTCAGTGTTTTGATTTTAATCTCACAAAATGTTCAATAAAATACATGGCAAAGTCTGGCTGCCAATGTAATAGGTGAGGAAAATCAGTCCCACTACAGAAAAGACCAAACAAAGGTCTAGTCTTTTGTTTGCAAGGACTGAAATTGGAAGCAATACGTTTAGAACACTCTTGCCATTTGCTAATTTTCCCACAGGGTTGTGACGAAGGCTTGGCCTGCAAACACTCTGTGTATTCACGGTCTTAACTAGCTTCTGTAATGTTCCTAGGCTTTGTCTGCTATGAAATCTCCAAAGGAATAGCATTGTGAAGAGGTGAAAAATGATAAAGTAGAGCTCTGCGTGGAAGGTTAGAATCTTGAAAGTTAACTAAAAGAACAAACAAACAAAAAGTCAACATGCAATTATCCTCTTACAATATTCCTGGGGGGACTATTTCTACTTGTAGCATTCAAAGCATTGTCCTTACATTTGTCATATTCATAATAATAACAGTAATAGAGCTGTATGATTTTTGAAGAAAATATAGAGACAATTTGGTGTGTCATTGATGAATAATTATGGAGTGTCCACATTTTGATGTCATTTGGTTCTATAATAGGGAATCAGGTCTAACCTCTTGTATCTGACAATAACTGTGCAGGGTTTGATTCTTCATCTATTTGAAAGCCTACAAGTTAGCCTGGCACAGTTTCATGGGCATAATTTCGAGATATGATATGCCTGAGTCAGAAACAGAGTCTAACTCTTTACCCACAGCACTAGCAGAGTAGCCAGAGTACCACCATTTCTGTTGTACTTCTCTGAGTCCCATTTCCAATGGGTCACTGCAAAGAGAACCAGGTGACACCTGTACATAGAGGAGGGCACAATACAAAAAAAAGAACTCTTGGCTTTAAGAAACCCAAACCTTTTGCAACGTGCAGCAATCTACTTGAACTTTGCCCCAGGAAATGTTGTCTTTATTATAGTAAACAGTAACCCTACCTGTCCTTTGCTCTGGAGCTAGACATTGTCCTTCTCTTCCAATGCTGTTTACTATGCAAACATCCTTAAATAGATAGTTTAAGACAAGGCAGACAGTCCTTTTGTTCCTAAGAAATGTAGAAATGCAAGAGACTCATGGAGAACTGTTGAAATGAAAAATATGAAGCATCAAAACCCAAAGTGAATTAAGTTATGAACATAATTTCTGTTCTTTGGGGTCAATGCAACCACTGGATCAAGTCGACTCCCACTCTTCTATTTATAGAAATCTAGAAACATTTCTAGATTTCTTACCTTGTACTTCTTACCTTGACCTCTTTAGTACCAGGAATTTTATGTAGCCTACAGTTAGATTTATTGTTGGGAGTAAGAACAGACATTCTTCTCATATCCCTTTCTATCCCAATGATAATGCTAGAGTGAAGATAGCTTTGTCCAAAAGCATGTGTGTGTGTGTGTGTGTACACACTTGTATGAATATATGTAAAGTGTATACACATATGTATATATGTACATATATGATGGGATTAATGTAGGCTTACAGTCATTCACATGGAAACTAATACAATAATTAATAAATAACGATACAAGAGTAAACTGTGTTTCACATACTCACAACTGCAAACCTCCTTTGCCCCACCCTGTGTCTGTGTGTATGGAGGGAGAGAGAGCCATTCTGGTATGGTTTTGTGTGTGTCTGTGACAGAGGGAGTGAAAGCTCTGGAATATTGAAAACTGTCAGAATTCACTTCTCTTCCTTGCTCAGTTAAACCGCTTTATTTTCCACACCACTCACAAGGCAAGAATTAAATATTGTATTTCTATCACACTGAAGTTCGCTATAGAGTAAATGCCTAGTGTCACATAATATGGAACTACTCAAGTGAATAATTGAAGATTCTTTTTTAGAAAAATTAAATGTATTTCCAAATCCTAATTAAATACTTCCCCCACTAGATTACTGGGACTTCATTTCCTCTGTCTTTCTAAGTACCTAAAAAAAATTGAAATACAAGTATAAGGTTGGTGGGGAGAACAAAGAAAGCTATACCAGTTCCCCTGCAAAGAAGGGGAAACCTGAAGCCAAACGTCCCCCAAAAGTCACGTGACACCTCACCCCACCTGCATCACCCCTTACTCACCAATCCCCAATCGCCACATGACCCTCACCTGCGTTTTTTTGTACAAAACTCCCCAAGAACAAAAGAGTGCGACTTCCCTGGCCCGCATCCCCCCCGGACCAGTGAACTTCGCCTGGAAGTGCTCCCAATAAACTTTTGCTTGCCCGACTTGCGGCTCACTCTCGTTCTTCCTCGGCGAATACCTTACATTTGGTGCCGAAACCCGGGAGGAGTTTGACGCCCGCTGGGGCCACTCCTCTCCTATCCCTTCCCGGAGGAACCCAGATCAGATCTCTGGCTATCCACCCACCTTGGCGAACGGTGAGTAAACAAAACTCCCCCTGTTCCTTGGCCTCTG
>PVKU01005216.1:0-127797 GCA_004027475.1 Anoura caudifer
AATTTTTGTCCACAGGAATGTAAATTGTGTCCAGTGAAATGCCATTAATTATTGCCCTGTGATTATTGACAATCTTGCCATTTTGCATACATTTGTAAAAATCATGTGAGCATTCCCTATCTGACAATAAATATTAGGTACTTTGAGTTTTCATTTGTGTGGCTTATAAGATCTCACTTGTTATCTCATTTAATGAGTTAAGTAAAAGGTTTTACAAGTATTCACTTGTATAAGAATCTTGATCACAAGCACTATTAAAATTTATTATTTCACCATTTATTTATTAGACATTTATTGATGACATTAGGTACAACATTTGTTAGGATAGTAAATAAAACAGACACAACCCTTGTTTTTAAGAACATAGTTAGAGGGAGAAACAAAGAAGTAAAGAGGTTCTAAGCAAGCAGGCAATTACAGTATTGTGTCTCTGTGCTAGGCTTCTTCTAACATAGCCCACAGGATCCCAGCATGCTACTAGTCATGCTCCTACGTCATCCCCTCCCCTTGAGTGTGGGTTAGATTTGTTGACTTGTCTATAAGAAATAGAACAGGACAGAATAGAAGTGAGAGAATGTCACTTCTAAGAATAAGTGATAAAAAATTATAAATTCTGTTTTGACCACCCTTTCTTGTTCTCTTTCTTGCTTGCTCTGAGGGAAGCCAGCTGCATGTGAGCTACCCTATGGAGAGCCTCATGCGACAAAGAATTGATTACCTCCAGCCAATAGCCACACAAATGAGTTTGGAAGTAGATCTTTCTTCAGTCAATCCTTGCGATGACAGCAGCCCCAGCCATCCCCTTACTTGCAAGGTTGTGAGAGACACTGAACCAGAAAGGCACCTTGATTTCTTACCCATAATAACTGTACTATGATAAATATTGTCATTCTATGCCATTGCATTTTAAGGTAATTACTATAGTTTAAAATATTTTATCATAGGTGCTCCACCAGTAACAATGCTTAGCATCAATGTAAAGATCTTGCATCTAATATTGTTACTCTTCAGACTAAGTTTCCAGGAATCAGGTTCAGAGGCTTCAGTTCTAGGTAAGTCCCACTGAAACTGCAGACACAGACAGCAACACAAGCATCCTGAAAGATATAAAAACCATCCTTCTACCAGAGGGGTTCTAGTGTGACCACAGAATTCTTGCAAGCCCAATGGAAAATGACAATAGTAAAAGAAAAATATCAATCTGTGATGCTATATAAAGCATGATAGAATAGCTAATTTTTGACAAAGGCTAAGACTGTTTCAATAGCCCACCTCTATTCGAAACCCATGGTTTCTTCTCACATGTTTTCCTACACTAGTTTTTAATTTTCTTCTTTTGATATCAGCAGTTCCATATGCCATTAACTATTTTTTAATTTAAGATTTTTTTGTTTTTAAAATAAATTTATTGGGGTGATATTGGTTAATAAGATCATATAGGTTTCCAATGTACACTTCTATGATATATTATCTGTCTGTTGCATTGCGTGCACATTACCCACAGTCAAATCATCTTCTGTTACTATGTATTTAGCCTCCTATTCCCTTTACTATCCCCACCCCTGTCCTTATGGTAAGAACTATACTGTTAGCTGAGTCTATGAATTTCAGTTTTATATCACATATATGAGTGAAATCATGTGGTTCTTGACTTTTTCTTACTGACTTGTTTTGCTTAGCATACATTCTCAAGGTCCATCCAGGTCATCACAAATGACAGTACTTCATCTTTTCTTATGGCTGAGTAGTATTCCATAACATATAGCTACCACATCTTTATCCCATCTTCTATCCAAGGTCACTTTGGTTTTCTCCATGTCTTGGCCACTGTGAGTAATGCTGCAATGAACTTTGGGGTGCATAAATCTTTGTGAATAAATGTTTTTGAATTTTTGGGTCGATCCCCAGAAGAAGGATTGCTGAGTCATATGGTGACTCTATTCTTATTTTTTAGAAATCACCATATTTTTTTTCATAGTGGCTTTACCAGTTTGCATTCCCACCAGCAGTGAATGAGGGTTCCGTTTTCTCCACAACTTCCCCAATACTTCTTATTACCTATCTTATCCATAATAGCCATTCTGACAAGTGTGATGTGGTATCTCACTGTAGTTTCGATTTGCATTTCCTTAATAGCTAGTGAACCTGAAAAATTTTTTTCATGTATCTATTGGCCATCTGTATGTCTTCTTGGGAGAGGTGTGCGTTCAGGTCCTCTGCCCATTTTTAAATTGGATTGTTTGTTTGGTGTTGATATTCATGAATTATTCATATATTTTGGATATTAACCCCTGGTTGAAGCTGTTGTTTGCAAATATCATGTCCCATTTTGTTGGTTGCCTTTTTGTTTTGTTTGTGGGTACTTTTGTTGTGCAGAAGTTTTCTAGTTTGATATAGTTCCATTCATTTAATTTTGCCTTTACTTCCCTTGCCTTTGGGGTCAAATTCATAAAATGTTCTTTACTTTTTTATTCCCAATTTTGATGCCTTTTATTTCTCACTCGTCCTTGATTTCTCTAGCTAGGAGTTCTAGAATTATATTGAATAAGAGTGGTGAGAGTGGGCATCCTTGTTTTGTTCCTAAGAGAAAAAGTTTGTTTTTCACCATTGAGTATGATATTGGCTAAGGGTTTGTTATAGATGGCCTTTATTATGTTGAAGTACTTTCTTTTTATACCCATTTTATTGAGTGTTTTAATCATAAATAGATGTATCTTATCAAATAAGATCATATTATTTTTATCCTTTATTCATTAATGTGGCATATTATACTGATCAATTTGAGTATGTTGAACCATTTTTGTGCCCTTGGAATGAATTCCACTTGATTATATTTTTCAAATGTTTTATTGTATTTGATTTGTTAGTATTATATTTAAAATTTTTGTAACTGTATTCATCATAGATATTTGTCTGTAGTTTTTGTCTTTTGCGTTAATCTTGCCAGGTTTTAGTATGAGGGTTATGTTCACCTCATAAAATGAGGTTTGAGGTCAAACCAAACAAGCAAAAGAATTATTGCCTCTTCTTTAATTTTTTAGATGAATTTGAGAAGGATAGGTGGTACCAGATCTTCTTTGAATATTTAGTAGAATTCACCAGTAAAGCCATTTGGTACTGGGCTGTTGTATTTTGAAAGTTTTTTGACGGTTGTTTCAATTTTCTCACTGTTGATCAGTCCTTTTAGGTTTTTCTAGTTCTTTATTATTGAGTCTAGGAAAGTTATATATTTATAGGAGCTTATCCATTTCTTCTAGGTTATTGAATTTTGTGGGATATAGTCTTTCATAGTGTTCTAGTATGATCCTTTGTATATTAGTGATGCTTGCAGTGTTCTATTTCACTTCTTAATTTTCTATATGAGTCTTTTTTCTTTTTTTGCTTTTAAATTATTTTATTTTAATTGTTGTTCTAGTACAGTTTTCTGCCCTTTACCCCTACACCAGCCCATCCCCCCAGACCTCCCCTCCTCCCTTCCATCTCCACCCTGGCCCCTTGTTATTATCCATGTGTCCTTTTTACTAGTTCCTACAAATCCTTTCCCACTTCCCCTGAAATTCCCTCCCCTCTCCCCTCTGGTCACTGTCAGCCTGTTCTCAATTTCAGTGTCTTTTGTTATATTTTGCTTGTTTGGTTGTTTTGTTGATTAGGTTCCTGTTAAAGGTGACATCATATATTTGCCTTTCACCACCTGGCTTATTTCGCTTAGCATAATGCTTTCCAGTTCCATCCATACTGTCACAAAGGGTAAGAGCTCCTTCTTTCTTTCTGCTGCATAGAATTCCACTGTGTAAATGTTCCATAGTTATTTCATCCATTCATTTACTGATGGGCATCTAGGTTGCTTCCAACTCTTGGCTATTGTAAATTGTGCTGCTATGGACATTGGGGTGCATAGGTTCTTTTGGATTGGTGTTTCAGAGTTCTTAGGATATAATCCTAGCAGTGGAATTGTTGGGTCAAAAGGCAGATCCATTTTTAGTTTTCTTAGAAATTTCCATACTGTTTTCCATAGTGGTTGTACCAGTCTGCAATCTCACCAGCAGTGCACTAGGGGTCCCTTTTCTCCACAATCTCTCCAACATTCCTTGTTTGTTGCTTTGTTTATGATGGCCATTCTGACTGGTGTGAAGTGGTAGCTCATGGTGGTTTTAATTTCTATCTCTTTGATAACTAGCATACTGAGCGTCTTTTCATGTGTCTCTGGATCCTCTGTATGTCCTCCTTGGAGAAGTGTCTGTTCAAGCCCTTTGCCCATTTTTTATTTGGGTTGCTTGTCTTCATAGAGTGGAGTCATGTGAGTTCTTTATATATTTTGGAGATTAAACCTTTGTCTGAGGTATCATTGGAAAATATGTTTTCCCATGCAGTTGGCTCTCTTTTTATTTTAATGCTGTTTTCTTTAGCCATGCAGAAGCTTTTTATTTTGATGAGATCCCATTTGCTTATTCTTTCCTTTGTGACCCTTGGGACTTATCAGTGAAAATATTGCTGCATGAAATATCTGAGATTTTCTATCTATGTTCTCTTCTAGAACTTTTATAGTGTCATGACTTATATTTAAATCTTGTATCCACCCTGAATTTATTTTTGTGTATGGTGTAAATTGGTGCTTGAGTTTTATTTTTTTGCATGTAGCTGTCCAGCTCTCCCAACCCCATTTCTTGAAGAGGCTATTTTTACTCCATCTTATTTAGCTGCCCCCTTTGTTGAGCATTAATTAACCCTAGAAACTTGGGCTTATTTCTGGGCTCTCTATTCTGTCCCATTCATCTATGTGCCTGTTTTTATGCCAGTACCAGGCTGTTTTGATTACAGTGGCCTGGTAATACAGTTTGGTGTCAGGTATTATGATCCCTCCTACTTTGCTCTTTATTCTCAAAATTGCAGCAGATATTTAGGGTCGTTTATGGTTCCATATACATTTTTTAAGGGTTTGTTCTATGCCTGTGAAATATGCCATTGGTACTTTAATAGGTATTGCATTAAATCTGTAAATTGCTTTGGGTAGTATTAATATTTTGATGATGTTAATTATTCTCATGCATGAACATGGTAGTATATGTTTCCATTTGTTTGTGTCTTCCTTAATTTCTTTCTTCAATGTTGTGTAGTTTTCTGAATACAGGCCTTTTACCTCCTTGATTAGGTTTATTCCTAGGTATTTTATTTTTATTGTTGCTATATCAAATGGAATTTTTTCCTTCATTTCTGCTTTTGCTGTTTCATTGTTGGTATGCAAAAATGCCTTTGATTACTGGATATTCACGTTGTACCCTGCTCTTTTGCCAAATTCACTTATTAGGTCAAGCAGTTTTTAGGACAAATCTATATGATTTTCTATGTACACTATCATGTCATCTGCAAACACTGACGGTTTTGTTTCCTCCTTTGTGATTTGGATGCCTTTTATTTCCTTTTCTCATCTGACTGCTGTGGCTAAAACTTCCAATACTATGTTGAATAGAAGTGGTGAAAGTGGACAACCTTGTCTTGTTCCTGATCTTAGTGGAGAAGATTTTAGTGTTTGCCTGTTGAGTATGATGTTGGCTGTAGGTCTCTCATATATGGCCTTTATTATGTTGAGGAATGCTCCCTCTATTCCCACTTTCCCGAGTGTTTTTATCATAAATGGCTGCTGTACCTTATCAAATGCTTTTCCTGCATCTATTGATATGATCATGTGATTTTTGTCTTTGCTTTTGTTTATGTGATGTATTATGTTTACAGATTTGCAAATGTTGTACCATCCTTGCATCCCTGGGATGAATCCCACTTGGTCATGGTGTATGACCTTTTTAATGTATTGTTGGATGCGATTTGCCAATATTTTGTTGAGGATTTTAGCATCTATGTTCATCAGTGATACTGGCCTGAAGTTTTCTTTCTTTGTTGTGTCTTTATCTGGTTTTGGGACTAGGATGATTCTGGCTTCATAAAAAGAGTTTGGGGGTCTTCCATCATTTTGGATTTTTTCAAATAGTCTCTGAAGGATAAGGGTTAGCTCTTCCTTAAATGCTTTGTAGAATTCTCCTGTGAAACCATGTGGTCCAGGGCTTTTGTGTGTCGGGAGTTTTTGGATGACTGCTTCAATTTCATCTGCTCTTATTGGTCTGTTCAGGTTTTCTGTTTCTTCTGCATTGAGTTTTGGAAGATTGTACTTTTCTAGAAATTAGTCCATTTCACCTAGGTTTTCAAATTTCTTGGTATACAGTTCTTCGTAGTAACTTCTCGCATTCCTTTGTATTTCTGTGGTGTCAGTTATAATGTCTCCTCTTTCATTTCTGATTGTGGTTATTTGGATCCTCTCTCTTTTTTTTCTTGATGAGCCTGCTTAAAGGCTTGTCAATTTTGTTTATCTTTTCAAAGAACCAGCTCCTGTATTCATTGATCCTTAGAATTGTGCTTTTAATCTCTATGTCATTTAATTCTGCTCTGATGTTGGTTATTTCCTTCCTTCTACTTGCTCTGGGTTGTCTTTGTTGTTGTTCCTTGAGTTCTTGTAGGCATAGGGTTAGGCTGTTTGTTTGAAATATTTCTATCTTTTTTGGGTAGGCCTGTGTCGCTATGAACTTCCCTCTGAGGACTGCCTTCACTGTGTCCCATAAATTTTGGGTTGTTGTGAGTTCATTTTCATTTGTCTCCAGAAACTTTTTGATGTCTTCCCTATTTCATTCTTGACCCATTCATTGTTTAATAGCATGGTATTCAATCTCCATGATGTTGAGGGTTTTGGGGTTTTTTCCTTGGGGTTGGTTTCCAGTTTCAGTCCCTTGTGGCTGGAGAAAATGCTTGATATGATTTCAATTTTCCTGAATTTGTTGAGCCTTTCTGGGGGTGTGTCTTATCATGTGCCCTATCTTTGAAAATGTTCCATGAACATTTGGAAAGAATGTGTATTTAGCTTGTTTGTGATGAAAGGCTCTATGTATATCAGTTAAGTCCATTTCATCTACGACATTGTTCAATGGCACAATATCTTTGTTGATATTTTGTTTGGAAGATCTGTCCATTTTTGACATTGGAGTGTTGAAATCCCCTATTGTAATTTTGTTGCTGTCAATATCTTTCTTGAAGTCCTGTAAGTTTTTCTTTATGTATTTGTGTGCTCCCATGTTGGATGCATATATATTTGCAATGTTTGTGTCTTCTTGCTGGATTCTTCCCTTGAGTATTATGAAGTGACCTTCTGGGTCTCTCTTTATGGCCCTTGTTTTGAAGTCTATTTTGTCTGATATGAGTATTGCTATCACAGCTTTTTTTTTTTCCTGTCCATTTGCTTGGGAAATTTGTTTCCATCCCTTTACTTTGAGTCTGTGTAGGTCTTTTGTCCTGAGGTGGGTCTCTTGTAGGCAGCATATGTGTGGGTCATGCTTTCTTATCCATTCAGCTATTCTATGTCTTTTGATTGGAGCATTTATTCCATTTACATGTAAGGTTACTATTGATAGCTACTTATTCATTGCTATTTCCGTACATGTGTTCCTCTGTTTCTCTCTCTCTCTCTCTCTCTCTCTCTCTTTTCCTTCCTTTCCTTAAAGCAGTCCCTTTAGCATGTCTTGCCGAGCTGGTTTGGTGGACTTGTATTCTTTTAGACTTCTTTTGTCTGGGAAGCTCCTTAGTTGGCCTTCTATCTTGATTGAGAGCCTTTCTGGGTAAAGTAGCCTTGGTTGTAGGCCTCTGGTTCTCATTACTTGGAATATTTCTTGCCATTCTCTTCTGGCTTGGAGCATTTCCATTGAGAAGTCAGCTGCTAACCTAATTGGGGCTCTCTTGTATGTTACTTCCTGTTTTTCTATTGCTGCCTTTAAGATTCTCTCTTTGTCTTGGAATTTTGCCATTTTAGTTATGATGTGTCTTGAAGTGGGCCTCTTTGGGTTCCTCTTGATTGGGACTCTCTGTGTTTCCTAGATTTGTGTGACTTTTTCTCTCATCAAATTAGGGGAGTTTTCCATCATTACTTTTTCAAACAAGTTTTCTATCCCTTGCTCTATTCTTCTCCCTCTGGTATCCCTATTATACAGATATTATTACGTTTCATATGGTCCTGCATTTCCCTTAATCCCTCTTCATTCTTTCTGAGCCTCTTTTCCTTTTCCTAATCTTTCTGGGTGCTTTTTTTTTTCTACCTTGTCCTCCAGCTCACTGATCCAATCTTTTGCTTCATCAATCATGCTTTTGATTGCTCCTACTGTGTTCTACAGTTCAGAAATTGTATTCTTCATTTCCTCTTGGCCCTGTTAATAGTTTCTATTTCCTTTTTCATGTTGATGTAGTTTGCTGTGAATTCATTGTAGTTTCCTGTAGTTTCTGCTAATTCACTGTGAGCTCAGTGAGCTTCCTGATAACCATTGCTTTGAACTTGATATCTGATAGTTGAGTTGCCTCCATTTCATTTAGCAGTCTTTCTGGTGCTTCCTTCTTTCTTTTCATTTGGTGATTGTTTCTTTGCCTTCCCATTGTTTGTGAGACTCTGCTTGTTAGCTTCAGCTTCTTAAATGTGTCTGATCTGACTCACCGGGTTTATGGTGTGAACTTCTGTGGTAGAATACCTGTGAGATTCAGTGGTGTCATCTCCTTGGACTCCTGAGCTCACTGGTTTTTGACTGTCATTTATGTTGGCTCTGTGTTTGTCTTTGGGTTTTGATTATTGTTGGGTCTTTTTTTTGGTGGGTCCTTCCAACCAGCTGGTTAAATGAGGGTCACTCTGTCCACCACCTTTTGCATTTTGTTGTGCTAGTGTGGACAGGTTGTGTTGAAGCTGGTTCTTCCATGTGTACAAGGTTTAGAGGATTCTCTCTTGCTGTTGTTCAGTTGTTTGTTCTGGGTAGTTTCTCCACTCTTTAGTTGTGTTTCCAGATAGGTCCTGGATTGAGGTTAGTGTGGCTTTGACTCCCTCCTTCACCTTCTTCTGTTGTTATTTGTTGTTGCTTCCTTTGTTGTTGGGTTTCCTCTTCCAACAGGTATCCTGGTGTTCACAGCTTCCACCCAGTCTTTTTTGTAATCAGTTGGAGGGGGGAGGCAAAATGGTTTAAGACAGCAAGAGTGTAGTCTATGATATTTACAATAGCAGCTGGTAGAGAAGAGATAGGAGATCCTTTGGCTATGTATAGTGTTAACCGTGATATTCCACCCAACTAGCCACTTTTTAGAAGGGGTGGAAAAAAGACAAGACTTTTGTTGGGGAGGGAAGGATTGTGAGTTGGATGTAGAAAGCAGTGAGGTTGTGGGAGGTCAGATTCTGAGGTAAGGTGAGAGTAAAGGATAGTAAATATGCGTAGTGTGTGAGAGAATAGAGTTAACCACTACAATAATAAAGTTCAGGAAACTGTGAACTGGGCTAAGATCTTGAAGGGGTGTTGTGTACTATTTACAATTGTATGGAACAGCTATCATTTACAATAATAATGGAGCAACAATCATATGTCAGAATCTATGTGATCTGGATAACAAGAATAGGAAGTATAGGACCTTGAGTAGTGTGCTAATGGAACACAGGTGAAGTGAAGGACAGTAAATTAACAATACACTGTGAAAGAGAGAACAAGGGAAACTTGTCAAACAATATAATTTAATTAGCCAAGCAAAGAAGAGTAAGCAGAAAGAAGAGAAATACAAAAATACTAATAAAAGATATAAGAATAATGAAAAATAATAATAATACAAATATGCAATAACTTGCACTTTCTGTGTAGTAGCAAAGCATAATCTGTCTCATTGTCTCAGCTGTTGGGAAGGCCCCTCTTTGGGTGCTACTCTAGTCGTTTCATAGTTCCAGGTTTTTTTTTGTCTCACTTGTGGGAATTTAAAAAAAAAAAAGGAAGGAAGAAGAGATAAAATGGGAAAGAAAAGAGGAACAAATAAAATAAGAAAGAAGGAAAGATGAAAAAGGAGGTGAAAGATAAAAAATAATAATAAACCCTGGCTGGTGTAGCTCAGTGGATTGAGCTCGGGCTGCGAACCAAAGGGTCACCAGTTCAATTCCCAGTCAGGGCACATGCTTGGGTGCAGGCCAGGTCCCCAGTGGGGGGCCATGTGAGAGGCAACCACGCATTGATCTTTCTTGCCCTCTTTTTCTCCTATTCTCTGTAAATGAATAAAATATTTAAAAAATAATAAAAATAAAAAATTACTTTAAAAAAAGCCTCTTGCTGCTTCAATCTTGCCAAACCAGTTTTGTTGGTCTTCCTGGCTGCAGCTGGCTGAGGGGTGATTGGTTTTGCTTTTCTCCCTTCCTTATCCACAGTCAGTCAGCCGCCAGCCCAGCTCCCCTCAAGTTCTATAGTTTGGGTGCACCAGCTCTTCCCAGGTCTAGCCAGGTGCCTCTCCTCAGGGCTTTGGGTGTGGGAGCCAGGCCTTCCTCAGAGTGCAATCTCCCTGAGTTTAGGGGTATGGGCACTGGGCCTTCTGCAGAGCAGTGTCCCTGGGTTGCGGGCATGCACTCTTGGCCAGGCTGCCTCTGGTCCCTCAGGTTCAAGTGCACACTCTTCCCAGGGCTATGGGGGCGTGCAGGGCCTTCCCTGCCACCTCAGGACCCCTGCCCGGTGGGGTGGGGAGGAGGCCAGAGTGGCTGCTGCAGGAGAATTCCTCAAATTGTGTCTCTTTTCACTTCTTCTTTCTGAGAAATTCTTCCTACTCAAGCCGGCCGCTCTGTATAGATGCCTGGCCTCTCACACAGCCCAATTCTCCAACCAGACCAGGGACTATTGGGGTCACGGCCTATTACAGCCCAACTCTCAATTCTCCCCAACTGTGAACTCTCCCCACCTGATATCCACAGACTTCATGGGTGTTCATAGTCCCTGTGTGTTTGCCACTTAGTCCTTACTCCCCTCTCTGCGACTTCAAGCAATCAGGTCTCTCAGTGCTGCTCAAACCTTGTTTGGCAGGGGAGGGAGCTGTTGGCCCAGCTCTCTCCCAAGAAGCCTGTGGCAGACTGGCAAGTGCTGGGCCTGAGGCTGCAGTTGCCCTGGCCCCTGCGCTTGTCCCCTGCGCTGGACCTAGCTGGTCCATCTATAAATGTCAATTATGTCCATTTGATCTAATGTGTCATTTAAGGCCAATATTTCTTTATTGATTTTTTGTTTGAATAATCTAGATAGAGTTTTACAGAGTATTTAGTTATCCAACTATATGTTTTTATCAGTTTCTCCTTTTAGTTCTGTTAGTGGTTCCCTTATATATTTCAATGATTTTTGATTGTATACATATATAAAGGAGGACACCGAAACTTTTTTATAAAAAATTATGTATTCATTCTTATATGTTTAAACTTCAGTCACCCCCAAAGTACTCTCCATTTAAGGCCATACACCTATTGACACATTTTTTTTCCACTGCTCAAAACAGTTTTTGAACTCACTGATTTTGATGCCTTTTAGTGCTTCTGCCATTTCTGGTTGACCTCTTCCACATCAGCAAAATGTTTCCCTTTGAGGGCTTTTTTTTTTTTTTTTTTCATCCAGAGAAATGAAAAAAGTCACTTGGGGTGAGACTGGGTGAATAGGAAGGGTAGGGCATGGAGGCCATGCTCTTTTTTTGTCAAAAACTGCTGAACACTCAGCATGGTATGGGCAGGTACTTTTGTAAATCACCCATTATAGAATGAGCAAATGTGGTGAGTCTTCAAAAAAAAATTAACAGAAGTCAAATGCTGCCTCTCACAACAATGCCATCTGGTACACTGACACAGATGGGTTCCTAGAACACTCACTTAGTATGGAAATCTATACTACAGGGGGCCTGCCCTCCATAAGATAATTTCATTTTGGGGTGTCCCCCTTGTATTTCTCCATATCTAAAACAATAGCTTTGCTGGATATATTATTCTTGGCTGGAAATTTCTCTTTTCATAGTTTGAATATTTTGTTCCACTCTCTTCTAGCTTGTAGAGTTTGGCGAGAAGTCCAATGATAACCTAATGGGCTTTCCTTTATAGATTACTTTCTTTCTTCTTTTCCCTGGCTGCCTTGAGAATTCTCTGTCATTAATTTTTGACAGTTTTAATAAAATGTGCCTTCAGGAAGGCCTTTTGGATTGAGGTAATTAGGTGTTCTGTTTGCCTCTTGGATTCAAAAATTTAGCTCTTTCCATAGGTTTGGGGAGTTCTCATCAACTATCTGTTTGAATAGGCTCTCTGTTCCTTTCTTCTGGTGTGCCTATTATTCTTATATTGCTCTTCCTGATGGAATCAATCAGTTCTTGTATAGTTCTTTTATGTCCAAGTCTCTCTCTTTTTCACTCTGTGTCAATTCCAGATTTCTAACCTTGATATCACTAATTCTTTCCTTCATTTGGTCAGCTATACTTCCTGTGCTTGTTGGTTCATTCTTAATCTCTTTTACGGAGTTCTTCATCTCCAGAATTTCTATTTGGTTCATTTTTTAAAGTTTCAACCTCCCTCTTTGGTAAAGTACTTGCTTTATTCATTGATTTGTTTTCTGAGCTCATTAAATTGCCTGTATTATTATTATTATTATTATTTATTATTATTTTGCATCTTATGGAGTATGCTCAGAACTGCAATCTTCAAGTCTGTCATTTATAGCACATATTTTCCTGTCCTTGTTTTCTGGAGATTTTTCATTTTCTTTCTGAGCTATCCTGCTATGTTGGTTATTTGTAGTATTTGTTGGATTCTTTCTCTGTCTAGGCATCTATGTATGAGTGGCACCTCTATAGCAGATTAATACAAAAAGGTGTTTCATTATTTTCCAGTAGGTAGTGCTTAATCACAAGGGTTTTTTTGTTTTGTTTTGTTTTGTTTTGTAGATCTATTACACTTCTCTGGCTATTGAGATCTTCATGGGGTGGTGTTACCTGGGTAAGTGGTTGTTTCACTTGTGCTCTAGTGGCCCCAGTTCCAGGGGCCCAACCCCACAGGGGAATGTGGGGGGTGATGGGGTTTCCAAATCCATGAAATCCTAGCGCTGTCCCTCACAGACAGGTGCTGCTGTCAGTGTAGCTACAACATGTTGTGGTGGGGTGGGGTGTGTAAACACAGACAGTTTCTTTGTTGTTCTGAACTTCTGGTAATGGCAAACTTGGAACTCTGCTCAATGCCCCCTGTGTTCTGACCCGAGGACCAGTTACAAGGTGTGTCCTTTGCTCAGGGAAAAAGGTGATTTTTGTAGTATCAGTTCTTGAGTTTGCCAATAATGTGCTCCACAGCCTGACATTAAGGGCAAAGAGGGGCTGTGGGAGGTTAAAGGGTGCCCAGGTTTTTGTGTTTTTTCCATTTGAAATGCCAACATGATAACTGCAGCCACAAGGTGCTGAGTCTTTGCGCAGGTCTTTGGCTCATCCACAGCTCATACTGTCCACTCCTGTAAGAATGACCACCAAAATTCTTTGCTCCTCATGGCTGAAGGGAATGCCAGCCACAATTTGATTCCTCCCTTCTACAAGCTAGGCCTTGCTGTGAGCTCCCATCTACAGTGCTATGTCCTTGGCTTGTCCTAACTTTTCTCTTGTTTTGCCTTCCCAGTTTGCTTACACTTGCCCACCTTTAAATGTTTCAAAGCACAGATCCCCCAGGTGTGTTTGTGCACTGAGCAGGGAATTCTTTGTTGAGTTATTGCTGTTCAAATTGTTGAAACTTTAATAGGAGAGACCAAGGGTATCTTTCATGCCACCTTTTCTCTGGTGTCACTCTGACTTTAAGATCATCTACTTTTAAAAGTTGTCATGAACCAGTCTGATAAACAAGATGGTAATAGAGAAAGCCCACAGACTTTGGAATTGAAAATGTCTGGCTTTAAATTTTGGCTGATACTAATTGTAGAGCTTTGGGTAAGTCACTGGGTATTTAGATGGGTGTGGGCTAATGTTTACCTTTCAGAATTGCTGTGAATATGTAAACTTCAAAATGTAAAGCAATGCAATGAGGACTCACACACTGTAGGTGTTAGATAAACAACAGTCATCATTGTTATTGTTGCTTCTTTCATGTTTTTCTCCCTCTTAATTCTGATTTTATGACATCCTCCAACACATTTTATTAAAAATCCCTTTGTCAAGCTGTATTTAACAGCAAAACATGTTCTATACTCTCCCCACATGCCTTTCCCAGGATCTAGAAAATCCTATTTCAGAGTAAATGGTACATCTACAACATGGAAAGACTTGTTCTTCAGTACTTACTGAAGGCAGAAGAAAGGTTGTTTGTTGGCATGTGCCAAGTAAAGAACAAGGTAAACACACTGCAAATTTACCACAGTGCAGTCCATCACACACCCTTACTCGGAAAGTAAATTTTTGAAATATTTGTTCTAGTTTTGTGAAGTATGACCCCACAAGATTGGAAGAAAATGGAAGTCAGGTTCCTGTCACTGCTTTCAAAGTAATCACTTCCAATATAATTTGGGGAAAATGAGGACTGAGAAAAACTAAAACCTCCATATGGCCCATCTAACTGTTCTGTAGTAGATGTGTACTCTTCCCATGTGTGAGTGTATAATTTTATTATCTGTATGTCTACCAACAATTTATACCGTTATTAAATGTTTATGGTATTTACATAATGTATATCTTTTTCTCCCACTTTCTGATCATGATCTATATCTTCCATTTACCTCTATTACCTCATCCCCATCCCCTTCACTCCCTCAAATTCTAAAAGTATAGAATGCTATGCTAAGAAAACTTGAATCCCTCAACGGGTACTTTATCAAACTTGGATGTAAGCCACACTGATAATTCTGGTAATAGTTCCCTCTTTGCCCTAAATCTCCTGTTGGCTTTGTGTCCTGCATTTGACAGAAAGATTTTCCCATTGAAAGCATTCTTCCTCAGTATGTAATAATCTTTCTGCCTTCTTCCTACCTTTCCACCCTGCCATTTCAAATATACCACAAAGTATTAGAAAGTAGGAAGTCATTTAGCTTTCTCCAG
Organism: Anoura caudifer; assembly: GCA_004027475.1. Lineage (NCBI taxonomy): Eukaryota > Metazoa > Chordata > Mammalia > Chiroptera > Phyllostomidae > Anoura > Anoura caudifer. Next base: position 14,893 of record PVKU01005216.1, read on the forward strand.
GTGAAGGGATCTGCCCCACTGCCTGACACCAGCCATTTCACCAGTCAGCTTCAACCCAGTGGTGATAATAGTTAGTGAGAAATCCCACAGACTCACCCAACAACCTTGGCCCAGGTGAGTTCTGTTGGATGGATGTGGAGTGCGCTGCTCTATATGAAATGGCATGCCGGCAGGCCACAAACCACACAGCACAAACAGTATGAGTATGTCATTTTAAGCCTAGTAGATCTGGAGCATGATTTGTATTCTCTAAGAATCTCCTATGCATTGTTGGCTGTTTTAAATCCCTACAGTAAGATCTCCAAAATGTTGAGGACTTTTCATGTTAATTGCCTGATAGAATTATAGATCTCTCATCATTTTCCTTATATCTGATCTTTAGGACTTTTACTTCTCTAGTCATTAGAGGAAAAAAAAAATTCTTCTAGAAATACAGATCTATCTACCACCTTTACCTCTGTCAGTTTTAGAGCTGCTGTTGCAAAATTGTGACAGCAACTCATTCAAAAAGAAACCTTTTTCTGCAATTTTAGATCTTGTTCCTTGGCAAGCTGAATATGATATGTTTCTATGCTAAAGTAAGCATATAATTTATTATCTAAACTTGGATATTTTTTAGAGTGACAAATGCTAAACCATTTGGGGAGCTAGTACCACAGGAGAGCACTGGACAGTCCAGACAAACCATATGCATGGTCATGGTCACCGTATTTAATGTGTACATACCCTCTTCAAGAGTAAACTTCCAGAAGAAGTTCTCAGTAAACAGGCTGTGGTGTCACCCCTGCCAGGATCATCTGTTTATGTTTGCAGTTTCAGGAATCCTTGAGATTGACTAAGTCACACAAAATATATTTGGACACGTGTAGTATATGTAGTCTAACTGCCTGTGATCCTCTGATGGAGAAATATGTTTAAGTCCATGTTTTAAATAGAACCTTCATTTTCTGTGCACTGTGTGTTTCTGCCTAGGCTCACAACATAGGAACTTCCATCAACACTTTCTTTCTGAAAGAAAAGTCTTAAGACTTTGATAAATACTTCTGCCCTCTAGAAGTGCCAAAGAAAAATCTCCCATTCTTAGCAACTCAGTTACTAGCAAATTCTCATGCAAAGAGGAGTGACTTAACTGATTGTTTAGATCAAGCAGAAACCAGTACCTATTAAGGCAAATTTTCTTTTGGTCAGTGGTAATAATAACAATAATAATACCTTATATATGAGTGTTTGTAAGGACAAAGTTAGCACCATTTGCCATCATGGCGCCATTTGCTGAGCAGGCCTAGGACCTTGTTAAACATGGCTGCCATTTCACTTTTCTGAGCTTCTGTCCCCAGGACTGGAAATTACTGTTAAGCCAAGAACAGAATGTAACTAACCTTGGCCCCACACTCTTCAGCTTCAGGGAAAAGGTAACATTGGAGCAAACTACAGCTTACTCAAGACCAACTGAAACCTACTATGTTACAATGACCCTAACAGCCCAGTGGCCATACAACAGCAACCCCCCACCCTTTTATAATCCAATTATAACCTAATAAAAGCTCAAAGCCTCCACACCACATTGTCGGTATATCTCTCCATACCATGCCTCTTTCCCCTCTGAAAATGAGTAACATTTTGCTCTCTGCCTTTTCTTCTTTTTGTGAATTCTTCCACATTTGCATCACTGACCACCCTAGCAGTATTTGCTATATGCCAAGAAATTTACCTGGTTTTGTATGGTGTGTTAGTTCAAATTGCCACTAACTCGTTTGCTTCAAACAACAGAAATTCATGCTCTCACAATTTTGGAAGCCAAGTGTTTGAGTTAGGGAGTTGACAGGAGTGTGCTCCCACCCACCAGAGGCTCTAGTGAGAATTCATTCTTTGCTTCTTCCAGCTTCTGGTGGCTATTAACACCCTTCATTTATGGCCCAATCACTCCAATCTCTGCCTTCATGGCCATGTAACAGAGGGGTCAGGCCAAATCCCCAGGAGAAGGGAGGGGGCAGGGAGAAAACCCTAAGGTAGAATTGAAGGTTAGAAGTAGCTTGCCCTCCCTGCAAAGGGAGGGGCTGCCAGAGAAGGGAAATTGCTCAAGATAATTATAAATGAAAGCAGTTGTGTAAACCAGCCCAGCCGCATCAGTGTGAAGGACTGCAGACAATCAAGCAGCTTGTGCCTCAGCAGAAGGGAGTTTGTACAAAGCATGCATGGCTCAAGACTTCTTCCCCATTGTGCAAGGAAAGAGGGACAAAGGAAAACATGGTGCATATTAATTGGCATTGGTTACAAAGCCTGATTGTTACAATATACAGGGATTTTTGGGCTGAGTCTTTAAGTGGAATGTGCTGAGATGGCTCTTTCCACCCCCTTGGCTAACCTAGGTGGCCACAGGTAGCCTGAGTTCCTGAGACCAACAGGTTCCCAGAGACCACGTGGCTGGGTTCCAAGCCCTTACACCCCTCCAGCACAGAAAGTGGCATGGCTAGCTGAAATGTGACTGGGAACCTGCTAAGCCTCCTGGATAATCGTGCTGCAGTTATCTGCATTTCATAAAGGATAATACTTTTAGGAGTGGGAAAAGGGATTTCAGGTACATTCTTGAACTGGCAGAGGGTGGCCTTCTTTTCTGTCTAATCTTCTTCTGCCTCACTCACATAAGAGTGGATGTAGGGCCTACCGAGATGATACATGATGGTATCTTTAACTTAATTTTATCTACAAAGACCTTTTCTTCCAAATAATGTGACATTCCAACATTCTAGGAATTAGAATATAGACATATCTTTTGGGGGCCCTTACTTCAACCAACTATATGTGGAATGTCTCTCCAAATTCTCATCACATCAGTCTAGAAGATGAGTACTAGTAAAACCAGTTATAATATTCTGGTAGGGAAATGAAACTTACTTTTGCAGGTCACAGAGCTAGTCATTGGAAAAGCCAGGATTCAAGCCCAAGGAATTGGACTATAAAAGTCCACATTCCTAACCATGTCACAGGTTGGAGTACAGGCATGGACTTTCTTCTGTATCTCTTACTCTTTCTTAAACTTTTTTCCTCATAAATTAAGAAGAGTCAGAGTTCTTTGTTACTTCCATATGATAAACAGATCAAATGGATCAACCCTACTTACATTCTAAATAGGTCAGACCAAGCACAAGAGCCCCATATTCTTTGTATGCTTCAATTTTGTTATTTTGTGTATATATATATATATATATATATATATATATATATATATATAAATACCTGTGTTGCTCAAAAAAATTTGCTTTGTAAAGTTATCTGAGCTTGTGTGAAGAAAGGGAATGGGCAGACCACTCAAAATCTATGTGACTTGATGGACATGCACACTAAAAAACAAACACATTAACAATAATAGATCAATAATTAGTATCTCAGAGAAAACTTGGACAATCCAGGCAGGCAGCTCATCATTGCTGGTGGATGCCACAGAGGATACTAAAAATACATAAACAATGATAAAAAGAAAAACCCATCAGAGTAAAAATTCTGAATACATGGTTTACGTGTGTGTGTGTCAACTAATTCCATGGACCCATGGGAGAACTGATCATCTGTGTGTGTTTATACTCTCTGGTTGCTGGTAGGTCTGCAGGACCCTTCTGCAGTTGCTGAGACTTGCTTCCACTCAGTCTGTATCAGCAGGAGTGAATAACTGGCATTCAGATTTAATGTTAAAATAGAAGAGGAGGCATGATTTATACCTTCATAGGACAGTTCTCTCACATACATTTCTGTGATGTGAATTAGCTCATACACAATTAGTAGTTAAGGGAGTGATATCAGATTAACACATGAGTCATATCAGTTCATACTTAGCTTTTCCTTAGCCAAAGAAGTAGAATAATTATAAGCATCAGCAGGAAAGGAAAAAGCCAGCTTCTACAGTGGCAGTAAGAATACTTCAGCTTTAATTTTTAAAATATGAAGTAAGCATCTGCACTCTCAGAGAGGTGCCCATACCTTGCATGATTCTTAGCTAGTGGCAGGTTATGCTGCTTCAAGTGCCCACCTTACAGACAGCTCCAGTGGCTCAGAGGTCTGCTTCAATCCACACAGTCTCAGCACCATCCAGTTTTACTGCCTTCTTGTATCTGTTCTGAATTGGTTCAGAATCTTGCAGGAAGAAGAGGTGAGGTATTAGAATCTCCCTCCCCTTTAACTCTGGACATAGGCTCTGGCATAGGCAAAGCTCAACCCAAACTTCCGGTTATGAACGTTCATTCAGAATCCCATCATACCAATCATCACAATGACAGCAACAAGCACTCAGAGTGCCTGCTATTTGTCAGGAATGTTCTAAAAGTATGAAATGGTCTTTTATATTAAAGGGGTCAGAATATTCTATCCCAAAATATGCTACTTTGACATACGGTTATTTTGAGCACAAGGGATTTGAGTTCTTGATGCCCCTTATCTGTTTAAAAGCAGAGCCTTCCAAAAGAACTCAATTGTCATAAATTCCCTCTCAGGAGCAACTCTAATCACTTCTGGGAGACAAGAAGTTGGCTCCATGCCCAGACACACACACTGTCACAGAATATCATATCTCCCATATGGATCCATTTATGTAAATGCAAATGACCTTACTCTCCCTGCTTTCCCCTACTAAGTAAGGTATATAGACCCAAAATTCTATCGATTCCTTTAAGTTACTCATTTCTGAGTCCTTCCATGTGCATGTGCCATGTACATGGCAATAGACTTCTGTTTTTCTCTACTCATTCTTTTATTAGTCCAAGACCCCAGCCAGAGATCCTAGGAGGGTAGAAGGAAATAAGATTTTTTTCTCCCCTGCAGCATATGTATTTATGAACTCAACGCATTTAATCACCACAACCATATGAGGAAGGTGCTTTCAGCTGAGGAATCTCAGCTGAGTGGCTTAGCTAAAGTCATCGTTATTACAATAGCCTAGCCTGGAGAAAAATTAAAGTTCTAGAGTTAGAATTACAGTTGTGGGGTGGAGGCAGAGGTGAGTGGATAAAAGATGAAAAAAGGAGCTAACACTAAGTTTCTTGGGTGGGTGTAAAAGTGAAGTTGTAGGATCAACCTAGATAAACTGGAATTTTGATAAGTCCTGTGGTTTATGAATGTTAACATGGGGCTCTCCAAATAATTGAGAGCTTCTTAAACACAACGAAATGAATTCAAACTGTTCTACTAGAAGAGCAGCCTAGATCAATCCCTGTATTTATCAGACCTGGACTTGTGACAGAAGACCTAAAATTTTCCACAAGGGTAAAGTAAAATCATCACTCCCAGCACTCTTTATAACTTGATTTTCAATGGATGCCACTTGCAGATGAGTTGGGCACAGTTCCATAGAGAACAGAAAGATGAATATTGTTTTAGAGATTGATGGTATGGATATATTATCTCAAACTTGCTGGGCAAACAGCAGCCTCTAAAATCTCAATATTCACAGAAAAGTGAGTTACAGAACAACTTCTCAAGTTGTTGGAGGATGTCCCACAACTTTTAAGTAGTTTATAAACAACAAGTCAAAACAAGTTGTCTGGGTCAATTATCTTGGTGAACATCGAACAAATAGAGTATCTTAGAGGATGTGTGAGGAAGTAGCTCTCCTCAAACTCAGTTTCTTTATGGAGTCTAAAAGGAGGATTTTTAAAAAGCAGTTTTGTTTTTATGGTTGTTTATCTGAAGCAAGCATCTGGTTATAACCGCTTTAAACTGTTTTCTAGCTAATTCAATTGTTGCCATGCTACACAAAGCAGAACTTTATTCCATTTTATATTCATCTGTGTGCTAGAATAGACACAAAAATATTTTAGAGAGAATTTTAGCCCTCTGCAGTATTTTTCTAATTCATTTCATGTGGAGTAGATATAACAAAGGCCAGCATAGAAGCACATACATTTGAATACAAGTCTGCTTTAGCCCCACCATTGTTATTCTCTCTTCTTTTACCTTAGTTCTAATATATCCTGCCTGGTCACATTTTATGCATCATTCATTGTAAGATGTTATAAATCATTTTTGAAGAAAGATATAAATAAATTGTGAAAGAATTTAAATATATAACTTCAGATATTTTTATATTTCTTGAAATAGAAATTCAACTATTACTGTAAATATTCACACATACTGTTAAAAAAAAATAAGACAACAGGCCCAAAATGGAATTATTTATGCTAAGCACCCTGTCACCAAACTGAGACTTAATTTACAGTTTCATTCTCCTAGAAATGGGATCTTAAAGCAGTCAATCAGGAACTGTCTAATAAGCCCCACTAGGTAATCTGCCTGATGGATCCCTGCCATTCTCTAAGATACCTTGAAATAACCTAATTCCTCCCTCTCCTGAAGATAACTTCTTTGTTCCCACCCTGTTTTGCCTATAAAAGTCATGAAAGTCATTAATTTTGTATAGCTCTTCAGAGCTCCATTCTATCTATTAGTTTGGACATTGCCTGATTCAAATCAATTTTGGTCAAATAAACTCTTAAACATTTTAATATGTCTCAGTTTATCTTTTAACAACACACATTGAAACTCCTCCAAACTTTGTCTAAGAACTTGTTCTCCCATTTGATTGAATTATTACTGAATAAAGGTGCTACCTCTTAAGTTAGAGACCACATTTAAAGCCTTGGAGTACCAAATATAAATAGGAAAATTTTGTAATAGTCACCTTTCCAAAGGAGACAGTATTGTCTTTCTAATAAGGCTTAATCTATCTTGAAAAAGAGAAAACTTGCATTCACATTTAAATGTATTATTTGTAAATGTGAAGATGTCAAACTTCTTTGTAGGAATGGCCAAAGTAGAATGAGTGATCTTTTCAAGTTGATATTCCATTTGACAAAGAACAAAACTTTGCCCCTCATTACACTGAAGCACAAGCCCACTCCTCAGACTATAAACCCTTTTACCAAAGAAGAAAGATTGGAACTTATAGTCAGAAGTTAGAGCATTTCTATAAGTCCTAACTTAGGACTTTGTTCTTCAATTGGAACATGAAAGGACTTTTCTCATTATTAGATAAAATACCTCTCTAAATTTGTTCCTACCCAAGAGAAGACTGAGAGAGACAATCCGAGGTGAAGTTGGTTCATATGGGTCATAATCCTAGGCCACAGAAATGAGGGATCAAGGAAAGTGTGTTCAGAAAGTAGAAAAAGCCAGTGTAGGGAGGAAGATGGCAGTGTGGTAGGAGGGAGCAGATTTCATTCCCCCCTGCACATGGGAGAGGAACATGGTCGATCTGCAGAGAAATGGAGTAGTTAACCAGTGGAAACACAGCATATTTGAAAGTAGGAGATCCAAGGTTGTAGCGGACATTGAAAAATCAGATGATAAGGATAGTACTTCAGAACAATAAGAGCTCAGGGATCAGCGCAGAGACCAGGGCTGCTAAGGCCCCGGCCAGGCACTTGCCAGGCCTGCTACAGGGCTCTAGGGAGGAAGCCAGGTCTGTGCAGCACAGCAGAAGGCTGCCCTACCAAAGACACTTGCGCAAATGGAGACAACTGCCCGCGACCATGGGCACTCATGCCTGCACGACAGAAGATGGCTGTGTGGTGACCGGAGACCTGTGGCCAAAGGCACCTGAGTGCGAAGGGGACAACTGCATGACCGGAGACCTGTGGCCCACCCCAGGAATCTGGGGAATGCGAGAGATGTGTGGGAGAATCAGAGCCCACGCATGTTAACCCAGGGAGTGCACACAATCCATGGTAAACCTGGAGTTCACTCCCATGAAACTGGGGTGAGTGCATGATGTAGGAGACCCAAGCTCACACCCATGAACTCTGGAAAGTGTGCACTCCCCAGGAGGCTCAGAACATATGCCCGAGGCCCTGTGCGGAGAGGTGCCTGGCTAGCCCTCGGAGGTCTAACCCAAAGATAACCGAGTGCTGAACAGGGAAAAAAGCAATACCATCACCCCTCAGCCTTTGCACCCAGCAAGACCAGAAAATCCAGCTTGGCAAGTGTGAAAACAGCTAGAATTTTTGTTTGTTTGTTTGTTTTTCTCTTCTTTTTTTTTTAATATTTTAAAATTATTTTTTCATTATTTTTATCTTTTTTACCCCTCAACTCCTTTTCCTTCTCTTTTAGTTTCTTCTTGTTTTATTCCTTCTTTCTTTCTTTCCAATTTTATCTCTTCTTCCTTCTCTTTTTTTCTCTTCCTTTTTCACTTTTTTTTTCCTCTTTTCTCTTTTTAAGTACCCATGAGTGAGACAAAAACAAAAACAAAAAACAACTGGAACAGTGAAAAAAATCAGAGTTGGTCCCAAAGAGGGGGCATTCCAACAGCTGAAACAGTGGATGCTGTGATCATCAGGATACCTGAAGGAGACTGCACCACTGAATCTCACAGGTATTCTAGCACAGAAGTTCACACCATAAACCCAGGGAGCCAGAACAGATCAATTTAAGAAGCTGAGGCTAACAAGAAGAGTCTCACAAACAATGGGGAGACAAAGAAACAATCCCCAAATGAAAGGAAAGGAGGAAGCTCCAGAAAGAATGCTAAATGAAATGGAGGCAACTCAACTATCAGATTCTGAGTTCAAAGCAATGGTTGTCAGGAAGCTCCAAGAGCTCTCAATGAGCTACCAGAAACTACAGGGAAGCTATGAGGAACTCACTGAAAACCATATCAACATGAAAAAGGAAATAGAAACTATCAACAAAGGCCAAGGGGAAATTTTCAAAGATAGACCACGTGATAGGACACACCCCCCAAAAAGGCTCAACAAATTCAAGAAAATTGAAATCATATCAAGCATTTTCTCCAGCCACAAGGGACTGAAACTAGAAACCAACCCCAAGGAAAAAACCCCAAAACCCTCAACATCATGGAGATTGAATAGCATGCTATTAAACAATGAATGAGTCAAGAAGGAAATAGGGAAGACATCAAAAAGTTTCTGGAAACAAACGAAAATAAACTCACAATAACCCAAAACTTATGGGACACAGTGAAGGCAGTCCTCAGAGGCAAGTTCATAGTGACACAGGCCTACCTAAAAAAAGATAGAAACATTTCAAACAAACAACCTAACCCTATGCCTACAAGAACTCGAGGAACAACAACAAAGACAACCCAGAGCAAGTAGAAGGAAGGAAATAACCAACATCAGAGCAGAATTAAATGACATAAAGACTAAAAGCACAATTCTAAGGATCAATGAATACAGGAGCTGGTTCTTTGAAAAGATAAACAAAATCAACAAGCCTTTAAGCAGGCTCATCAAGAAAAAAAGAGAGAGGATCCAAATAACTGCAATCAGAAATGAAAGAGGAGACATTAAACCTGACACCACAGAAATACAAAGGAATGCGAGAAGTTACTACGAAGAACTGTATGCCAAGAAATTTGAAAACCTAGGTGAAATGGACTAATTTCTAGAAAACTACAATCTTCCAAAACTCAATGCAGAAGAAGCAGAAAACCTGAACAGACCAATAAGAGCAGATGAAGTTGAAGCGGTAATCAAAATACTCCCGACACACAAAAGCCCTGGACCACATGGTTTCACAGGAGAATTCTACAAAGCATTTAAGGAAGAGCTAACCCCTATCCTTCACAGACTATTCAAAAACATCCAAAATGATGGAAGACCCCCAAACTCTTTTTATGAAGCCAGAATCATCCTAATCCCAAAACCAGATAAAAACACAACAAAGAAAGAAAACTTCAGGCCAGTATCACTGATGAACATAGACGCTAAAGTCCTCAACAAAATATTGGCAAATCGCATCCAACAATACATTAAAAAGGTCATACACCATGACCAAGTGGGATTCATCCCAGGGATGCAAGGACGGTTCAACATTTGCAAATCAGTAAATGTAATACATCACATAAACAAAAGCAAAGACAAAAATCACATGATCATATCAATAGATGCAGGAAAAGCATTTGATAAGGTACAGCAGCCATTTATGATAAAAACACTCAGGAAAGTGGGAATAGAGGGAGCATTCCTCAACATAATCAAGGCCATTTATGAGAGACCTATAGCCAGCATCATACTCAATGGGCAAAACTAAAATCTTTTCCACTAAGATCAGGAACAAGACAAGGTTGTCCACTTTCACCACTTCTATCAATATAGTATTGGAAATCTTAGCCACAGCAATTAGACAAGAAAAGGAAATAAAAGGCATCCAAATTGGAAAGGAGGAAACAAAACTATCAATTGTTTGCAGATGACATGATAGTGTACATAGAAAATCCTATAGACTCAGCCAAAAAGCTGCTCGACCTAATAAATGAATTTGGCTAAACAGCCATATACAAAGTCAATATCCAGAACTCAAACGCATTTTTGTATAACAACAATGAAATAGAAGAAGCAGAAATCAAGAAAAAAAAAATCCCATTCGATATAGCAACAAGAAAAATAAAATACCTAGGAATAAACCTAACCAAGCGGTAAAACACCTGTATGCAGAAAACTACACAACACTTAAGAAAGAAATCAAGGAAGACACAAACAAATGGAAACATATACCATGTTCATGGATTGGAAGAATCAACATCATCAAAATGTCCATACTACCCAAAGCAATTTATAGATTCAATGCAATCCCTATTAAAGTACCAATGGCATATTTCACAGACACAGAAAAAACACTTCAAAAATGTATATGGAAACATAAATGACCTTGAATAGCTGCAGCAATTTTGAGAAAGAAGAGCAAAGTAGGAGGGATCACAATACCTGTCACCAAACTCTATTACAAGGCTACTGTAATACACAAAAGCATGTGCTGGCACAAAAGCAGGCACATGGACCAGTGGAACAGAACAGAGAGCCCAGAAATAAACCCAAGTCTCTATGGTCAATTAATATTTGACAAAGGAGGAAGCAACATAAAATGGAGTAAAAATAGCCTCTTCAACAAGTGGTGTTGGGAGAACTGGACAGCTACATGCAAAAAAATGAAACTCGAGCACCAACTTACACCATATACAAAAATAAATTCAAGGTGGATAAAAGATTTAAATATAAACCATGACACCATTAAAGTCCTAGAGGAGAATACAGGCAGGGAAATCTCAGATATTATATGCAGCAACATTTTTACTGATATGTCCCCTAAAGCAATGGACATAAAGGAAAGAATCAACAAATGGGATCTCATCAAAATAAAAGGCTTCTGCACGGCTAAAGGAAACAGTATTAAAATAAAAATAGAGCCAACTGTATGGGAAAACATATTTGCCAATGATACCTCAGACAAGGGTTTAATCTCCAAAATATATAAAGAACTTATATTACTCCACTCTAAAACAAGCAACCCAATTAAAAAATGGGCAAAGGACTTGAACAGACACTTCTGTTCAATCATATAAGGTGACATTTTAAAGATTAATTATTTACCCCATGTGTCAATTTCCTAATATTTTCAGAGAAGCCAAATAATTATATGTCTATTATGTTTGGTTTGCATTTTAGTGTATGTGGACTATGAAAATAAATTAAAAGTATTTTTCTTTTATTACTAGTCACTGATATTTGGATTTATAAACTCAACAAGATATTTTACCTAAACTTGTTTAATATAAGTATTTAATAGAAGTGTTACTTAAAAAAATTCAATAAATCTGGGTGGAAGTTAACATGTCTAATCTAGGGGGAAAAAGAACAGACTAGGAAAGAAGACAAAAGAAGACTCAGGAAGACCAACCAAGAGATCATTGCAGTACCAGGTGAGAGAAGAAAGACTTATACTAGATTGGTAACAGTACACACAGGTGATGAAACATGGACAGATTAGACAGATTTGAAATATAGATGAAAACAGAGTCAGATAATGAAATTTTCTGGCACTTCAGATGTGAGATATGATTAGTAAAAGAGAGAGGTGTTTAAGCATTACTCCAAAATTTTGGCCTGAGCAACTAGAAAATTAGTGTCCATTAACTGAGATGAGGAAGTTTGGGGATTTTATATAAAGATTTTAGTGTCAGAGATATTAATTTTGAGATGGTTAAGCCTCTGACTGAAGATTTGGGTAGGAAGTTTTAGCAAGAAGGTTGGAATTCAGGCTATAGATTCAAGCCAGAGGTATACACTTGGAAGTCATCAGCCAGTGGTATTTAAAACCCCGAGATTAGATAAAATCATTAACTGAATATTGATAGAAAAGATAAGACTAAAGGACCAGGCTTTCTAAAGTGCAGAAGTTGGGAAAGGGAATATGTAGAGGGAGAGCAAAAGAGATCCCAAAAGAGCAAAGAAGAAAAAACAAAACAAAACAGAGAAGTGTGGTATTCAGGACACAAGTAAAAATGTTTTAAAGCAGAAAATGTAGCCAACCATGTCAAATGCTGATAGTAGTTCAAGGAAGATAAGGTTTGAGAGCTGGTTGTTGGATTTAATAATACAAATTGCATTAGTGATCTTCACAAGAGCAGTTTTTGTGGAGCAGGGACAGGAGTTCAAGAAAGAATGAAAGGGAAGAAAATGAGCCAGTCAATGCAGAGAATTCTTTGAAGCTTTGTTTTAAAAACTAGAAGCAAAATAGAGCTTGTGCAGTACAACTTTTTATTTATTTATTTATTTATTATTTATTTATTTATTATTATTTTTTTATTTTTATGGGAGAAATAACAGCCGTTGGTATGCTGATGGGAGTGAACCAAAAGAGAGGGAATAGTGATCTAAGAGAATGGGTGAGAATTACTAGAGTCATGTCTATGTAGGTGAAAAGGGATGAAATATAGTGCATCAATGAAGGGTTGGTCTTAGCTAAGAGTAGACACAGTACAGGTTCATTCTTAATAACAGGAAAGAAGGTGAAATGAACGGACACATGCAAAAGGTAAAAACTGATGAGCTGGGAGAGTTTATGGAAATTCTCTAAATGGGAGCCAAGATTGGCTATGATTATGATGGAGGAGCTACTGGAGGTTTGAAGAGAGGTTCAGAAAGTGCAAAGTCATCAACAAGGTGAGTATGGATTGGGAATATACGGTATCATTTGAGGGCGATGTCACCTACTTAGGAACAGTGGTCGTGAGTGCTAGTGAAGGCAGTCAGCATCACCCTGTGCTTCATTCTGCCCAACTGTGTGGGTGCAGGAGCAGCAGGGAGTTGGATTTAACCAGACTGTTTGGCTAATCACAGCAGCACCCCCCACCCTACACTCGCCACCCTCCCAGAAGTATCAGCTTTCTCCTTCATAACAGACAGGAATATCATTCAGAGATCTTGGTGATTCTATTTTCAATATTTCCACCAATGATGTCTTTAGAAAGTTTCGTTTTGTCATTCACTTTTCCTGTTCCCATCCCACAATTTATGTTTTTCTATTTTCACTGTTTTGCATGTATTCTAATAAAGTTTTCAAAAGAGGTGAAGACAACTGTGGAAGGAGAGGTATAATTAGAACTTTTAACAATATCTCAGTAACTTTATCATTTATGAGGCACCTTTTACTTCCTAGGCATTTAACACACAATTCTAATCCTTTCAACAAGCTTCCCAATTTTAAAGGAATGAAAACTTAGAAAATAAAGTGAGCCACCCAGCTAGTAAATGCCAAAGCTGAGATCTAAACCTTGGTCTGCATGTGGAACCAAGTGTCCTTGTGACTTTGATTAAATTTAGCTTTTGAATCCTGGCTCTAGAAATCATCTCTTCTCCCTCTCTCTACACCCCTCATAGAACTAGCTTCCCCTGATCCAATGCTTATAATCACAACACTCCAGGCAGCAGAAGATAATAACCTGGACCTAATTAATGGTCATGTGGTCAGAGACTCTGGCAGGCTAAAGATAACATCTTGACCTAACTTATATTTCAGCTCCTGAGCCCTAATGTAGAACTCCCTGGTAACTATCCCATGAAATCAGACATATGGCTGTCGGAGCAGAGCTCACACTGTCCTCAAGACCTGAGGAATGATTTATTACCTTTACTTCATCTCCTGCCAACCAACTCCAGCATGACCCTGAATCTCCTAACCCACAGTGTGTTTGATTTTGTTCCTATATAATCTGTAACTTACATACCACCGTGGAGTAATGTCTTCCAGAGCATTACCTCCCTATACTCAAGACTGGCCATTCAATAGTAAACTATTTTTCTTTTTATACTGCAAACTCCTGCTTATGTATTTCTTTTGGGACAGTGCACACAGATTCAAACACGGGTCCTGGAAACACATGTTCCACAATGCCTAATATGGTCACTTCACCACACCCTCTAGCCCTTATTTTCCAAGGCAAAAATCTAGATTGTGTTGTCCTAGCTCTAACACTATATATTCAAATGCTATGGAGTGTGCTTACCCAAATATCTTTTATCCAAGGTGTTTCTAGCCTTTCTTTCCAAGTACCAGACCTCGTCTGCTCCTGATTTAGGGACAAAAATTCATGTTCCAAACTGAAGTCATTCCTAAATCCTAAATTTTTACTGGTGTTCTCTTGTCCATTTTTCAACCTATGGATAACCTGTATACATTTATAATGCTTTGGTATCGTTGATATTTTGAGCCAGGTAATTTTTTTTCTTGTGGAGGCCTGTCTTGTGAGTAGTAGGCTGTTCAGCAGCATCTCTGACCTCTACCACTAGATGCCAGTAGCAGCTTTTCCTCAGCTGTGACAACCAAAAGTGCCTGGACATTGCCAAATGCGGTATGGAAGGCAAAACTGTCCCTGGTAGAGAATCACTGGATTAGAGCAAGAAGTAGGTAGGAATTAACTTTTTTTATTTTCAGTTTTTAAAGATTTTTATTTATTTATTTTCAGAAAGGGAAAGGGAGAAAGAGAAACATCAATGTGTGGTTGCTTCTTGTGCACCCCGCTCTGGGGATCTGGCCTGTAACCCAGGCGAGTGCCCTAACCTGGGAATCAAAACTATGACCTTTTGGTTTGCAGTCTGGTGCTCAATCACTGAGCCACACCAGCCAGGGTGAATTAGATTTTTTTTTTACAAAAAATTATATTGCCAGTTTATAACATCACAAAAGTTATTTTTTCATTTTGTTTTTCAGGGAATGCATTCCTCTCAGACTTTTTACTTTCTCTATGACTTTTTAAAAAAACTCCTTGCCTCAACATCACCACAGGCTAAATTAATTGTAATGGTTCCTATGTTCCCATTACACTTTGAAATAAAAAACCTGTAAAAGGATTTCTTTCATATTCTATTACAGTGCTTAAACAAACAAACAAAAATCTATACATATTTCTGGCTACAAGACTGTCATCTCTTTGGTGATAAAGATCATTTTTGCATCTACAACATTGACAAAAATCCTAATACATAAGTATGTACTTCACTTGTGCTTTTAAACTGTATTGAAAGGAATTCGATGTGTTGGCTATTTTCAATTGTCTGTGTCTACAAAATGCCTATTTTGTCTTGTGACTTTTACTCAAACCACAGCCCTGCCATCTAGTGGCCAATTACCCAATAACTTACAAGCCCTATTTCTCAAATACAAAAACTTAAAATAACATTCAATATCACAAGAAACCCCATACATACGCAAATATATCTTCTAACTAATAAAATACTTCAATTTTTAACTTTTTGCCTGAGTGAAATTCACATGTATAAAGTTTTTAGTTCCAATATATAAGGGGGGAGGGACCCAAAGAGACTTGGAATTTATTTATTAAAAATGGTGTATTTATTCTTACATGTTTAAACTTCAGTCACCTTCAAAATATTCTCCACTTGATGCAATACACCTGTCAAGACTTTTTTCCACTGCTCAAAACAGTTTTTGAACTCATTGATTTTGATGCCTTTTAGAGATTCTGCCATTTTTGTTTTGTTTCACCTCTTTCAAATCAGCAAAATGTTTTCCTTTGAGGAATGTTTTTCATCCAGGGAAACAAAAACAAAGTTGCCCCAGGGTAAGATAGGTGAATAGGGAAGGAAGGGCATGGGGGTCACACCATTTTTGTTCAAGAACTGCTGAACACTCAACACAGTGTGGACAGGTGTGCTCATAAATCACACACCAAGAAATGGGCAAATGGGTTGAGCCTTCAAAACAATAATTTACTGAAGCCAAACACAGCCTCTCACAACAACGCCAGCTGGTACACTATACAGCTGGGCTCCTAGAATACTCACTTAGTAGGGGAAGCCTGTACTATAAAGGGCCTGCCCTCCATAAGATAATTCTTATTTTTGGGGGGTGTCCCCACTCATACAGCATTTTTTATTTGCACATAAGGAATATATAATGAATATATAATATCCACGCTACCCCTCTTTGATTTTACGTAATGTCCTTTTCTCAAGCTTTGTTGCTTTTTCCTTTTAGAGACCTCTCTTCTTGAAGAGTCTAAGCCAGAGATTTTCAACCTTTTTCATCTCATGGGACACATAAACTGATTACTGAAGTTCCTTGGCACAACAAAAAAATATATATTTTTTGCTGACCTGACAAAAATTTGGTATAATTTTGATTCATTCACACCAGGCTATTGTTGTATTGGCTATTGTCATTTTTAAAAAAGATTTATTTGTTTAGAGAGAGGAGAATGGAGGGAGGTAGAGGAGAGAACCACCAATGTGCAAGAGAAACATAGATAGGTTACATCTCACATATGCCCCAGCCAGGCACCAGGTACCTGATCTTGATGCAGGCGTGTGCCCTGACCCAGAATCAAACCAGTGACCTTTCACCCTATAGGATGATGCTCAATAGAGCTGCACTGGTCAGGTCTGTTGTCATTTTTTTAATTTGATAGTCTAAGGGAAAAGAAGTCAGTGCCCCTGACTAGTCAGGTATTGCATGTTTTAAAGATTCTTACAACACACTGGTTGAAAATAGCTGGTCTAAGCATAACTCAACTGAATGGGAAGACCTGGGCACAAGCTCCTCAGGTGCCAGGATGCTTATTGGACTCAAAGTTGTTGTACAATTTGGACCAAAATAAGCAGTTTTTATCCAGTAGGTTATTAGTGTGGTTACAGGGTTGACTGGATTGACTAATCAATTCAACCAAGCAGATCAGTATGTGTTGGGCCTGAGGAAATATCCCCCTTAGTTCTGGGTGGTCAAACAACATACACCAAGTTACCAGAAGAAAATAAAAATTTTAATTTGTGCACAAGGGGAATTCATATAAGCATGAAAATTCCAGACAGCAAGGCAATGTTGGGTATATGTGACATTTTGGAGAAAGGAGAAAAGCTGGGACAGGGTATTAAATTTCAGAAATGAGAATGGGTGACTTACAGATAGTAGAGGAAAAGCAGAACAGGCAAGATACACAAATTCTTGCTAGACAACTCAGAAACAATGGGATACAGGGGTTAATCTAGTAAACAGGCGTTGAGTCATCCTGACTGATGCTGGGGTGAAAATGCTTAAGGTGATTAAGCCAAAATTCTCTCTGGAAGCTCTTTATCTGGATGAATCTCTTCAAGGAACAGGGAAAGTAAAAATTCTTCCTGAGTTTATTGGGCTTTAATTGATTTTAGTTTGAAATAATCTGAATACCAGGGTGGCACATTCTGGGACACCTTCTCCTGACCCCCAGGTAGGAAATTAGTCTAAATATCAAAAAGTTAATTGTGAAAAAGCATTTTCCTTACTTATTAACCTTCTCACTAATTCATTGCCTTCACCAATTTTGATTGCATACTTTCAAGACTCCCATTCATAAATTACCCCCCCTTTACGCTTACAACAACACTTACCTAATAATATATTTGAATGGAGAGAACAAAAGAATGGAAGAAGGGTGAGCAGGAGTTGGCAATTCAGTTTCAACTTTACTAATTAACATTTGAGATATCATAAATCTATTACTAATTCTTGTTTATCAGTTACAAAGTGTATTTTCTTTAGCAGGAATGTATAACCAAATGTCTATAAGATATGCTGAATTGTTCTGTCATTTGTCTCTGTTTTGTTCAGATTGTTAACAAGCTTTGAAACCAAATGTAGCAGATGTATAAAATTGTAGATATTTCTCATTCTTTCTATTAGCTCCTGATATATCATCAGTCTGCAAGATGAATATTTATTCCTAATACTGCAAACTCACCAATGACATGCCCCCATTTCTTATGTCAGATACTTAAAATACCTGAAGAAATTCAAGGGGTGATTTAGACCAATTCCTCACTGCGTAAATTGAAGTTTTGATAGGTTTAGCACCTCATCCAAGGCAATGTGGAGCTAATTGTGGAAGATGATTCAATAACACTCAGATGCTGAGAAAATAACTACTAGTCCTAAGGTCACACCATAACTTAATATCTGAGATTAACATACCATCAAACATTTTACAAGGTGAGCCTGTTGAGACCAATCCCATTACACTTCACCCCCCCATGTACCTCACTAATATGCAGTCTTGAAGTCATTTTCTTAAAAACTCTTAACCAGACAAGCTCTATGTGTCTTCTCTACTTCCTTCCCTTCTGACAGAAACCCTTCCAGTGTCTCTTGTGCTCCCAATCTGTGATCAGCAGTTCCCTTTGCTCCTAATATTCCCTTCACCTTCTTGCCTTCCTTGAAGTCTACCTGGGCCCTGAGTGAACACTGCACACTGGGGCCAGGAGTTGAGGGAGGTAGGTGCATTTCTTGCTCCTCATTGCTATTTCCAAATTATCTTTCCCCTTCCCTCCAGCAAAAATCACTATTCTTTTAATGCTCATGTCATCTGAATATACCACTCTTTCCTATACCTTCTTATATTCTTCTAGCCACACCTCCTCATTCACTAGTCTTTTATGGCAGAGTCTTCCATTCCATCAGGTCCTTCCTTTATCCTTGGTGATTTCAACGTCTAAGTGGATGATCATCAAAAAGTGCCAGCTTCTCAGTTTCTTGATTTCCATATTCCATCAACATCTTTCTTTTTCTGCTTCAGTCACCCACCCATTGTTATGGTCATAACCCAGACCATTACATTTCTTTAAAAAATGCACACCGTTTCAAAAATTTCAGCTAGACAAATCTTTGTTTCTTACTACAGCTTCCTATGTTCAGTAATACAAGTAATTCCATACAACCATATAGTTCTTTAACATGTAGGGACATTTGATCCTTTCAGTCCACTACTTTATTATCCATCAGTCCCTTCCTGTCATCATTTCCCTTCTTGTTCATCACAGGTTCCATTATCACCAATATAGTGCCCCTCTGTGAAGACTTTCAAATCTGTTTCTTCTTACCCTCAACTGAGCTTACTTTACAAAACCCCAATGAATGTCTTATAAATTCACCTTGCATCAGACTTTCTCCTTGTTTGCATCTAAACAGGAAGGTGTTAGTAGTCACAGAAATCACATAATCAGGTGACTAATTCCATTTTAAACTCATAATTTCAGGCCACAGATTGAATCTCGACATGGCCCAGAAATTTCTCTAATAAGTTTGTTTTTCTGCTACCCAGGATAATCATAGTGATCTGGTTCCTCTCTCTTCATCTTCTACCCAGTGTCTCCTACCTTATCTCTCAGCAGGTGCCCAGTTGATCGAGAATATGGGCCTATCAGAAGGAAGTGTTCTCATCCTCCCATGACCAAATCCCCAAGTCTACCTGCCACTGAACCATCTTCCCATTTCCATTAAATGAAGAGATATCAGAAACATATCGGAATAGAGATGAGAACTTCAGAGATTGAGGCAACTGAACTTAAAATTGAGTGTTAAATTAAGGATGATGCCAGATTTAGAAGGATGGCGTATGTTCTGGAGAAAATGAAAGGGCTTTTGTGGGGAGACACATGATCCAAGTTGTTTTGTAGGATAGGAGTCAGCAAACTACAGACCTTGGGTCTGTTGACTAGGTTATTTTTTTTGTAGGGGGGTTGTTCATAATGTTTATTTTTACTCTTTACTGTTCAGAATCATTCTTAAAGTCTTTTCAGGCTATTCTTGTTATTTTCTTTTTAAAAAGTTTGTTATTGTATTTTCCCATTACCATTATCCCCCTTACACCCTCTTCCACCTCCACCCAGGCCCTCTCCTCTGCAATCACCATACTGTTATCTGTGCCCATGAGTTCTTTTTTTTTTTTTTTGCTTGGTTGTAAAGAAAATTGTATTGAATCATGGACATATTTGCTCATCTATGTATTGTCTATAGATAGCAGCATGCTACAATGGTAGGTTTGAAGTGTTGCAACAAAAATCATATGACCCACAAAGCCTGAAATATTTACTATCACTTTACAGAAAAATTTACCAGCCCCTATTTAATTTAATTCAATTTAATTTAATTTATTTTAATTGTTGTTCCTGTACAGTTTTCTTTTACTCCCATCCCAGCCCACTGCCCCAGCCCTCCCCACCTCCCTCCCATTTCCACCCCCCTAGTTTTTATCCATGTGTCCTTTATACTTGTTCCTGTAAACCCTTCCCCTTTTCCCCTGAAATTCCCTCCCCTCTCCCCTCTGGTGACTGTCAGCAAAAGATAACTCTGGCAGCTTGATAAATAATGAATAATAATGGGGAAAAATTAGATGAACAGAAAATATTTGAAAGGAAATTTTGTTAGTTTAGATAAGAATGGCAAAGGCCTGGTCTAACAGCAGCAAACATGGAAAAGAAAAAAAAATGAGAGGCATTTTGTGTAGAGAATCAGAGGACACAATGAACAATGAGATATGAGAAAAAAAGATAGAGAGATAGTCAAAAATTGACTCCAGGCGGTCTCTTTTTGGTGAATGGGAAAGTGGTAGTGTTCTTAACTGCAGTAGGAGAAAAGGGGTGGGAGAAGTGAAAGTTTTCAGGAATAATCATGATTTTCATTTTGGACAAGTTCAACTCCTACACAAAATAAGCACGGAGCTCATTCTAATGATTCCCAAATTGATTTCCAAGGCTAAAGGAGTTACGTAGTTCAGTGGTCTATAATTGGTAGCTGGTACTATGGGAATAGATGAAATCACTTAAGGGAATGTAAAATAAACATAAATTTCTCTGAAAAGTCTGAATTAAATAGTAGAAAACTTGGGTGCCCACAAAAATCTGCACATAGATATTTACAACAGCTTTATTCATAATTGCCAAAACTTAGAATCAACCAAGATGTCCTTTAGTAGGTGAATGGATAAAAAATTAACAACAACAAACAAACAAAACCCTGTGGTACACCCAGAAAATGAAATGCTATTTAGCACTAAAACAGAATGAGGTATTAAACCATGAAAAGATGTGCAGGAACCTTAAATACAATTTACTGAGTAAAAGAAGCCAATTTGAAAAGGCTACATACTCTATGATTCCAATTATATGACATTCTGGAAAAGACGAAAGCATGGAAACAATAAAAAGATCAACGATTGTTGGAGATAAATAGTTGGAACACAGGATTTTTAAAACAGTGCAACTATTCTATATGATACCATAATGATGGCTACATGTCTTATTTGCACAAACACATATTTTATACAACACCAAAAGTGAATGGTGATGTAAACTATGGACTTTGGGTGATTATGATGCATCAGTTGTAACAAATGCACCACTCGGGTGGGGAATGTTGATAGAAGGTTATGCATGTGTGGGTGCAGAGCATATATGGGAAAGCTCTGTATCGTTTCCTCAATTTAGCTGTGAACCTAAAATTGCCCTAAAAATAGTCTTAATAAGAAAGTCTGTATTTAAAGGGTTATTGAAACTATCATTAATTCATAAAGATTATAGAAAAGTTAAAATAAATGAACTAAATCTAGACACATCAAAATAGATAAATCTCAAATATATAATGTTCAGTAATGTGACAAAGGATGCTTTAATATACCATGTATGTGAAATTTTAAAACTTAAAATAATGTACATGGTGTGCAAATACACAAATGTACAAAAGTATATTAATGATAACACAACTTTAGAATAGGAGAATAAAGGAGAGAAAGAATAAGAAGGGTAAATTATAGCTTTATCTGCCATGTTATAGTTCTTTTTCAAAAAATAGCTTCCAGTAAAAGACACCAAAAGACAGAGAGGGGTATAAGTTGTCAGGAGGAAATTAAGAGGTGACAATAGGTCCCGGACATCAGGAAAGGAAGGAGATATGTTTTCAAAGAAGGGCATAAAACATACTGTGCAACTCTGCAGGCAAGGGAGGTAGAGGATTAATAGCCCTGTCTATTGTTAGTGAGAAACCTAAGAGAAAGTTTCAGCAGAAAGATGGGGGTGGGAGCCAGTTGAAGAAGTGGAGGCAGTAAGAGCAAATGGCTCATTCAAAAAAAGTTGGCAATGAAGATGAAAGAGAAAGATACACAACAGTTTGAATGAGAAATATTTAATGTGATGCTTTAATTTTAGGCCAGGTGAGTACTTAAATAAATCAACATTTTTTTGCAAAGCCGTGAATCCTTATATTACCAAAAATAAATAACAGAAATAAATATTTTTCCTTAAGGAGATATCTGCAAAGTATTTCATATGTGAATATTGTATAAAAATAACATTAAGAGCTTAGTTTAAATCACAAATAACATAAAAAGTAGAGTTGAAGAAGTTGAGAAAAGGTGAGTCATGAGACCTGGTGTTTTCATGGTATGCTGCCACCCAGATACCTCCCCAGAAAGTGAATATATACCTTGATACAGTCTCCTGGTCCAGTATCTGTCCTTCAACCTTTCATAGACAATTAATCTCATTAATATGAATACAATGAAAAAAGTCATCACGGATGGCCGTTGATGCTGCTTATTTATAATGATAAATGTAGTTGCCAAGCAGTCCAGATACATCAGCCTGGCCAGTGAGTCCAATTACCACAAAGGTGTTGGGGAAACCAGGAAGCAGGAAAAGGAGTTACCTTACTATAGTGTCTCATGACAACTGGCATCTATGTGACAATGCTATGCCTTTGTCAAGTGGCTTCTCAAACTGGCTGAACAGAACATCCTTTTTTCAGGTGAAGGCATGCTCTTACAAATTTCCTTTCTCTGTATCTTTATTTCTACATATACTTCTAAAGCACAAATCCATTCCTTGCAAACATTTATACCTTTCTACCTAGGAGCAGATACATCTCTTTAAGATGATTCTACTTTCCTCTTCAGTGAATGCAGTACAATTGTTATTGTTTAACTTTTGGAGCTCTGTTGATGGGCAGAGTCAATATTCCCCAAATTTGTCATAATTGTACCACTTTCATGGTTTTTACTGTTATCTGAGTACAATTTTAGGTTCACAACATCTGAGGACAATGCTAATGTCATTGTTTATTTTCTTTTTCCTCAAATAAACTTATTTTTAAAGGATACTTTATCTAATACCATTAATTAATAACCCACTTTATACTTGACATAAATGAAAATAACCAATAAGAATAAAAAATATTCTTTAATAATTCAGTGGTTTTGCTACTACCACACATACACGTGCCACCACTTATTACCATAGCTACTAAAATGACATATTGTTTTCTATCTTATGTAAGGTTTAATATAGCTCATGTAATCTGGCCTGTTACTGAAGATTGCAAAGGTATTACCATGTTAAAATATCAGTATTGTTTTGATTCATCAAATCCTGATGTTAATGCTAGTTCGACCTTTAAAAGAAACTAATGAAAAATACTAGAGAAAACATGTTATTTATACGGAATGTTTCTTAGGATAGTATCTTTGAAATGAGACCAATTCTGGAATTCTGGCCAAGATGGAGGAGTAGGTAGATACACTTTGAATCCTCACGTAACCAGAAGAAGGACAACAACAAATTTAAAAACCAAAAAAACCCCAGAACTGCCGGAAAAATCAAACTGTATGGAAGTCCAACAACCAAGGAGTTAAAGAAGAAACATTTATCCAGATTGGTAGGAGGGGCCGGAGATGGGCATCTGGGATGGAGAAGACTAGTGGCAAGGCAGCAGCTGGTGGAGCAGGTGGTCCCACATTTGCACATGGCTAAACCGGGAGCAACAACTGGGGAGCAAGACAGACCATGCAAATGAGGGTTCCAGTGTGGGGAAATAAAGCCTCAAAACCTCTGACTCAAAACACCGGGGGGGGTGCGGCAGGAGAAACTCCCATCTCACAGGAGAGTTGGTTGGAGAGACCCACAGGGTCCTAGAACATACACAAAACCACCTACCTGGGAATCTGCACCAGAAGGGCCCAATTTGCTTATGATTAGCGGAGGGAGTAAGTGACTAAGAGCTAGACAAGGTGAGCACATAGCATTGTTCCTCCTTGGATCCCTCTCTCACATACAGCACCACAATGCAGCCACATGGGTAGCCTGCCCTGGTGAATACCTAAGGCTCTGCTCCTTACAAGGTAACAGGTGAGCTGATGTTGGGAACCGCCCTGCCTGGTTTCAGAAGCTATAACCCTCCATGGCTAAGGCTGAGTGAGAGACCTCGGGACCATAAACCACTAAGGAAACAAAGCTTATCTCCTTGGCAGGAGCACTGCCTCTGCCCACTTTACTTCACCCTGCCTGGCCCCCAATGCTTGGTTGGTTAGCCAATGACAGGTAAGATTCCCTCAAGGGAGGGGTCACCTAAGACAGGCAAGATCACATGGGTGGCCCTTAAATAGGGACTTGGGGGCCCCAACAAAAGCAGGTGATGGACCTTTGCCCCTCATCTACCCTGACATAGCCTCAGTCCTCATTCTGTTTGTGAAAATTTCCTGATCTCTTGGTTGCCTTGCTGACTCTGCCTGACTTAAGCCTGAAACAATGACAGAGGGTGGTGCAGGGCTGTGCTGGATAGCCCTGGCTCTCCGGGTGATCGGGAATAAGAATTCGTAAAGTCCTGTGAAACCTGCTTTGCTAAGAGTGCTCTCATTTAAATAAGGGTCCGAACAGGAAATGAGTTTGTTTCCCAAAGTTTTGTAGCCCTTTAGCTGACAGACCCTGACTCAGAATAAACCCTAAGAGTTCTTTGTATGTTATCTATTGTTTGATCCCTACTGCCTGACAATGATTAATGAGCTTTACCTGTATTCCTGCTTAAAATGAACTTAACAAAAGCCTATTGAGGAAAAGGCTCTTGGCCCTTCTTTGAGAGATCGGCCACCTTTCCTCCCCAAGCAGATCATGTCTTGGTAGACTTATTTTCATCCATGGTGGACAGGGGGCTCTGTGGGTGTAGCATCCCCCCACACACTGAGAGAAAAAAATATGGCCCAAATGAAAGAACAGATCAGATCAAAACTCCAGAAAAGATACAATTAAGCAATGAAGAGATAGCCAACCTATCAGATGCACAGTTCAAAACACTGGTAATCAGGATGCTCACAGAATTAGTTGAGTATGGTCACAAAATAGAGGAAAAAATGAAGGCTACACAGCATAAAATAAAATAAAATATACAGGGAACCAACAGTGACAGGAAGGAAACTGGGACTCAAATCAATGGTTTGGATCAGAAGGAAGAAATAAATTTTCAACCAGAACAGAATGAAGAAATAAGAATTCAAAAAAATGAGGCTTAGGAATCTTCAGGACAACTTGAAACATTCCAACATCCAAATCATAGGGGTGCCAGAAGGAGAAGAGGAAGAGCATGAAATTGAAAACTTATTTGTAAACATAATGAAGGAGAACTTCCCTAATCTGGCAAAGGAAATAGACTTCTAGGAAGTCCAGGAAGCTCAGAGAGTCCCAAAGAAGTTGGATTCAAGAAGGAACACACCAAGGCACATCATAATTACATTACCCAAGATTAAAGATGAGAGAATCTTAAAAGCAGCAAAAGAAAAGGAGTTACCTACAAAGGAGTTCTCATAAAACTATCAGCTGATTTCTCAAGAGAAACCTTGCAGGCAAGAGGGAACCAGAAAGAAGTACTCAAACTCATGAAAGGCAAGGACCTACATCCAAGATTACTCTATCCAGCAAAGCTATCCTTTAGAATGGAAGGGCAAATAAAGTGCTTCCCAGATAAGGTCATGTTAAAGGAGTTCATCATCACCAAGCCCTTGTTACATGAAATGTTAAAGGGACTTATTTAAGAAAAAGATAAAAAAATATGAACAGTAAAATGACAACAAACTCAGAACTATGAACAATCAAACTGAAAAAACAAAAACAAAAACAAGCTAAGCAAACAACTAGAACAGGAACAGAATCATAGAAATGGAGATAACATGGAGGGTTATCAGTGGGGAGGTGGTGGAGGGCAAGTGGGGGAAAAGGCACAGGGAATAAGAAAAATAAATGGTAGGTACAAAATAGACAGGGGGAGGTTAAAAATGGTATGGAAAATGGAGAAGCCAAAGAACTTATGTGTTTGACCCATGGACATGCACTAAAGTGGGGGAACAATGGTGGGGAGGTACAGGATGGAGGTGAATAGAGGGGAGCAAAAATGGGACAACTGTAATAGCATAATCAATAAAATATATTAAAAATAAAAAATAAAATTAGAGTAATTCTCTGTGGGAATAATCTAGTGTGTCTTTCATGAAATTAAGATTTGGATGGTATACTAAGTGGCTCTCATTAAACCATTAATCACTAGGTAGGTAGCAAGTTTTAAAACATTTTTCTGAGATAGAAAAAGGTATAGCTTTTTTGTACCTACAACAAAATGTTTATTTTGCACAGCTCATGCTGTTCAACACGCATTGCACCCTAAAATATGATAAAATGTTTGAAAGTAATTATTAAGGGAAAGGGAAAAGTGAGGAATTATGGGGTTTGTACGTAAAGGTACAAAGAGTATGTTTTCAGAGGCTATTTGAAAATGTAAAGGGTTGCTGATTAGGTACAGACAACACAGTAAGGAAAATCTTGGCATGGTTTCTTAACCTTTGGCTTAGTAGCAGCACTAAGTAATGCTCTTTGTCCAGAAAGTTTGTGACAAGAAGTCCCTAGAAAAAATAAATATTATATTCTGAACTATAACATTTTAGGACATCTCATTAAAACATGACAATTGTAAATGCTGTATATCTTTCAATCTTTATTTCTAAACTTAGGTTCATAGTTATGTAAAAAACTTCAAGCAAATTTAAATGAATAAATTTTAGGAACTATAGATATTTTATATAGATAGAATATGATTCAACTCAATATAACTGGACCTATGCCCTTACCAGTGTGGTTCAGTGGGTTGGGAGTCATCCTATAGACTGAAAGATCACTGATTCAATTCCTGCTCAGGGCACATGACTGGGTTGTGGGCTAGGTCTCCTGTTGCAGGGTATGCGAGAGGTAACCAAAGTTTCTCTTGCACATCGATGTTTCTCTCCTTTTTCTCCTCCCTTCCCTTCTCTCTACATATAAATACAATTTCCATACACACACACACACACACACACACACACACATGCACACAGTGGTACCTTGGTACTCATTGTTAATTTCTTCCAGAACTCATGACGGGTGCCAAAACCAAGTACCGAACGATGAAGCATTTTCTCTTGTGGGGCAGTGTCATGGCTCATACAAGTTCTAACAAGTGTGACGGGTCTGAGCAAGTGCCAAATGCTGAAAACAGTTTTTTCTCTTCAAAATGCAACGAGTAAAGGGTTTGATGAGTTATAAAGCTGATGACTGAGCTATGACTGTATATAAATATCTGGATCTATGAGCTACCTAGGCATCTTAATATTGGAATTTTGCTGCATTAGGTTTAAAGACATCTTAGGGAAAAATGAGTATTTATTGACCCCATTCTTAGCATCTATTTCCCCTTTCCAATCCAGAACACCTCATTTTCTATAGAAGAACTTACCCATTCCCAGTACAAAGTAGTCTTATGGTTTGAAAGAATAGACCCCACCCATAGATTAAGTTCAGCAGAGCATCTTACACCTGACCACAGCGATTCGTTGAGGGGTGGACATGTATCACATTTTGACCAATAAATGCCAGAGATTTACTAAGGACTCCTGTGAATGCAAGTTTCTTCTTCTCCTGTGGTAGCTTTAGGATTGTGCCATCATGAGGGGATTTAGCATGAAAATGAGCCCAGAACCTGAAGGTGGACAGAGCTGCATGACTCAAAATGGAGTTGGTGTCCCTATGTCATCATGAACATATGAATCAAGACTTCTCAATAGCCCAAAATCAAAATAAATCTGTGGGCAATTCAGTTACATGAATCTATATATACCTCCACATTTTTTATTTCTTAATCCACTTTGGCTCAGGTTTTCCACTATTTGCAACCAAAAGCCCCCCAACCAATATAGGGAAATAATCTGGAACATTGAAGGAAGTATTGTTTTCAGGAGGCCTGAGTCCTGGATTAGTTCTGCTTCAACTAAATCCTGTCATGGTTTTAACCATGAGTAAAATAAAAGCATTAGTTCTTGATGCTTTCTGAAACAGCACAGACAGGCTAGATGTACACCAATTCCACTCCTCTTCCCAGGTGCACACAGCTTGACTACATTTTCTAGTTTCTGGTACAGTTTGGTTTGGGAATTGTGACTCAGTTATAGACACTGGGATATAGAGCAAAGTGATGAAAGGCATAGCTTTTTAAAATACCTTATATGATTCCACAAGTTCTGTCCTTTTTGCAGTGACTACAAGGGTA
Source organism: Anoura caudifer (assembly GCA_004027475.1). Classification (NCBI taxonomy): domain Eukaryota; kingdom Metazoa; phylum Chordata; class Mammalia; order Chiroptera; family Phyllostomidae; genus Anoura; species Anoura caudifer. The sequence continues at coordinate 43,330 of PVKU01005216.1, forward strand.
AATGTTAAGGATGACAGAATCCTAGATCACTGACTCTTTACTAGGAGGACACCATCCAGAGGAGTTGCTCAACCCACATCAGACTCTAGGTGAATAATAAATAAATTTTGTTTAATGACATAGGTTTGGTAGTTGTTTTTTATAGCACTTAGCCATACACTAATTTCTTTTTTCATTTTATAAACTGAGTATAAATTAGGATGGAGGTACTAAAGCATGCAAAATTTCAGTTTAAATTGTTGTATAATATTAAATCAAGGCCATTTTATCAGTGCAATGAACAAACATTTCCTTTAAAGTTTGTCTTTTTTCAGGATAACTTTCAATGGTTGCCAAGGTAACTGGGTATCAGAAAAATACCACTACATGGAGAACCATATTTCCTGACCATTATCAGTCTACATATACATGTTCATTGGTGGAGCAGAGGGCCAGACACTGTGATGATCAGAAACATATCGGAAAGTTTTCAGGTTTTATAGTTTGTGCAAATTAGGTTGAAAACTAGAGAAAGATGATTTTGAATGAATCAGATAGACTAGAGTGTGACAATTCAGGGTGAAGTAGTACAGGCATCCTGTGGATGGGCTTGAAGCTGCCCCTTAGCAGGTGAGAAGCCAGAGCAGAGCCTTGGAGGGGGAGTGAGACATGATTAAGAAAACAGGCCAAGTGAAATGACTGAGAGCTACCATGAATCTTTTCTAGGTCAAATTGGGCAGCCCATCCCACTGACTCAGGCAAGAGGTATCATTCAATTCATGATTGATTACTAAACCAATCTGGAAATTTTAGATCAGTCTTCTAAACTGGATTAATTTTGTCTCTCTCCTAACCAGTCCAAGATGTTTGCCTGTCCCTCCAGCTCTTGGATACAAGGAATATCATTCCAATTTGTTTCCATCCAAGAAACTGCCCCCATTAAAACTTGAGCTAATAGTGCATAACTCTATTCCTGTGTCTCCCAACCTAAACCCACAGGCAGAATAACCTCCATACTTCCATTTATTTCAGAAGTGATGTCATTATAATGTGAATTCAAGAGCAGCTTTGGATACCCAATTATCATCATAGTGTCTGGCCCTCTAATCTACCAATAAATATTTGTAGAACTGATAATGCTCAGGAAATATTGTTCTCCATCTAGTAGTGTTTTCCACATACCCGGTTACTTTGGCAACCTAAAGCAGTAAGAGAGCCTAACCATAGTCAGATTAAAAAGCTTAGTTATATATTCAGAGAAATCCTGTTCCCAGCAGGAATTATGTGGTAACAAACACCACTGTATACTTCCCTTTCTGCTATCCTATGGTGGATCCTACAGTGGATAACATATATAAAGATGTAAATATATGTGTTCTCCACAAGAATGGTAAACTTAAGAAAATTGTCTTATTTATTTGATACACTTTATCAAATAACATTTTCTATTTTTTTCAGCATGTCAAACTTTCATTAAAGATTTTTGAATAAGTAAACAAATTAAATCCCACTGCAACATTTCTATTTACAGAGGGGCTTTCTGTGTGAGTGAGCACACGTATGTGTACGTTTGTGTGTGTTTCTTTGGAGGGGTTTATAGGAGAAGACAAGTTTAAGATAAAGTTGTGTCAACTGCTACAATTCAGGTCAAAGTAGGAGTTTCTGATATGTTTATAGTAATCTGTTTGCATGATTTCATTTGCATGTAGTAGAAAGGGACTATGAAGAGGATCTTTTTCTTCACCCATGTCCATGGTCTTATATCTCAACTCTGGGTGCAGGGGGCCAGCTACATACAGACAGAAGCAAGAGTTGTTTTTCGCAAGGATTCTCCAAGACCTGGCTATACATGTGGCTCTCCTTCAACCTAATAACAAGCTCTGATAAAAAGACAAGAAGGAATCCTCATCACTTAAGATCTGAAAACAGTACAGCTTTAGCTAAGAAAATGTATCAAGAATAGACTACCGTTTTGGCATACTTGGCAGCCTAAAGCTCTAGACATGTTGGGAGATTGATGAGGACACCAGTCAGCAGTGTCCGCATCATTATGGATGAATTAAAACATACACACAGACTACCCAGTCTGGTGGAGGAATAAGGATGGCAGCATGGCTTTTCTCTCAAGAGGAGCCAAAGCTGCAACCTCCACCATGACATGCCTTTATTCTAATAATATCTCCTTACACTCCAAGATGGTTCTTTTTCACTATCTGGGTTCCAACAAAGGAGCCAATGCCCCTCATTACATCACAGAAGAAGGGCATTAGCAAATGAATAGGCAGCCAGTTACACTGGGCTCTGCAAGGTACTTGCAGGGTGAGGGGGTTTTAGCAAAGAGCAAGTCTCAAAACAGCCTAGGTATATTGCAAATCTGATTACCCATGAGGGAACCTATCTGTGGGCGTGGGTCCTGTACATCTCCAAATGGGAGCTGGGCCCATGCCACGCAGAAGGGTCTGCCGCAAGAGATAACCCTCTGCTCTCTCATTCTCCGCTCCCCCAGAAATATTTATGTTGTCACTGCAGGCCTGAGTCATCTTACTGGTAGAAAGGGCTACCCTAAAGAGAATTCTCAGGGCTACATGACAGATAATGAAATCTGGAATAGAAGAAATGAAAGGACTTTTGGTAAATTATTTTGAGACACCCAAGGTAGACTCCTCAAAATGACCAGGAAGACTTTAAATGGGATATAGAAATACTGCATAAGGCAGATTCAGCACAAACCAGAGAAGTCCAACTTATTGTTACATAACTTTCACCCCAGCCAGGTGAATCAGTTGGTAGGAGTGTCACCCTGTACACCAAAAGGGTGCAGGCTTGATTCCCAGTCAGGACACATACCAGGTTTGATTCCCAGTCAGGGGGCATAGAGGAGGCAACCAATCAATGTTTCTCTCTCTCTCTAAAAATCAATTAAAAACATCTTTAGGTGAGGATCACACACACACACACACACACACACACACATTTTGCCATATAAAATGCACATCCATGTCTTGGTACTAATTCCCATGTATAATCCCCATCTTTATTTTGCCTGAAATTTTGGCCAAAAAGTGCATATTATACATGGTAAAATATGGTGTGTGTGTGTGTGTGTGCGCGTGCGCACGTGTGTGTATGAAACTTCCTGTGTCCTCAGGCTATGACAACTTCTAGGAAAACTTAGTTTGCATATATAACAAAAAACAGTTCAGCAATGAAGTGTCCCAACAAATGTTTCAGACAATATAAGGGTTTGTTAATGTCACAAAAATTTCTTCTATACAGTGCATAATCCTCTACAGTCCTCTCTTACCCCTGCCCATATAACAAAAGAACTGCCTTGACTACAAGTGAATGTTTTTGGAGCTATATACCTTGTTGACAAGAAGTAGAAACACACTTTTAAATATCTTTTACAAAAATGGAAATATCTTCTGACCCTTCTAACATTTCCCCACTTCATATATCCCCAAAACTTAAATGGCTAGAAACTGAATCAACTCAACCCTGTATAGCTTTACTGAGATCCCCTAAGATTACCTTCATGGATTCTGAGCACCTCTCTCCTGGCTTCACGTGATTTTGCTTTCTGAGGCCAGGACCTGTTTCTCTTTAGAAGAATACTGCCACCATTAGGTTACCTGGGCTTTGTCCTCACTCACAAAGAGCTGGAAGTTTGCCTCTTCCATAACAGGCAGCCCTTCTCAAGGACTGGCAAGGTGGGGGTTATAGAAGCCCAGGTCCCTTCCCTCTGGTGAGGACAAAACTGTGCAGCATCAACTCACAGAATGCAGGCCTGGGTAAGACCTACTCTGCAAATGAAGCATGGTTCATTTCCTCCCCTTCCCCCACTGTTTCCTTAAATTCCTCATTTCTCTTGGGAATATCCTCATAAATCACTGACATATAAATAAATTTTTACTTCAAGGTGTGCTTCTGGAGACTCCATCTCAAGACAGTCTTCTAAACAGAAAGGTTCTGTAAAGAAATCCCAGGACTCAGAAGGGCAATATTATAGGCACAGTCTTGCAAAGAGGTAGAATAAGCTATTACCATCCCAACATGATTTAAGGAAGACTGGAGAAAGTTTTTGCTAAATAATTTGACTGCCACTAGTACTGGAAATGCAAATACAAATGACTTATTCTGCAAGCTCTGGGTCCTTGCAGGAACACCACCCCATGTCCAGTTACTTCAGGAAAGAGGCATGAGTAGCTCAAACCTTCATCTCCATGACCAAAATCACCAAGGACTCTGAATGCCACAAGCAGATCACCGAGGTACTGGGGAGGAAGGTGAGCTCAAATTTGTCAAATTTTTACCTGAAGCACTCAATGTTTAGGGGATGCATAGGTTTATTGGTGGCACCTATTATGGCCAGACCACAGGTTAGTCAGTGTTTGGGGTCAGAATAGCAACTCAGACTCACTTAATGGTGCTTCCACAGTGGCTTGCTTTTGAACAAGTAAGCAAGCAGGGCAAAGAATATACTAATGGTTGCAATAACTAGGAGCCATACGCGGAGTTGGGGAATCTCGTCCTCTCAGGGGGAGAAATCAGCTGGTCAGAGTAGTTCTAGACTGTGGGCTCACTCTCTGCAGTTTATACCATTTCAGACTTGATGAGGGACACCCTGCAGTTTACCCTAACATCATTAAATAAATTCTTACTGTGCTACTGTCAGATAACTGAGTCATTTCCGTGCTTCACTTCTTGCTACATCAGTGAGCCTAACTGAAGTTTTACTGCAACAACCTGGCTATATTCTACCCATGTACAGGTATTTTTTAAGTAAACAACCTATTTTAAACCAGCTTTGGTGGCAGCAGTAATTGCTTGCCTAGGGATATTGAAAGAGGCCTGCACAGATCTGTGAAGAGGGAGAGAAGCCTCATATCCTCCTCTGTATCCTGTGAAAAATGATCTGGTGATAAGAATTGGGATTAGGCTATGGATGCCCTCAAACTCAAGTAAGATGCAGATTCCTTTGAAAGGAAGAAGTATTCATGATCCATATCTTAGTTTGGGTCTCCTCTAAATAGACCCTGAGGTCAGAATTCAAGTACAAGTAGTTTATTTGGGGAAAACCAGTAAGGAAGTGGAGAAGTGTTAGAAGGAAAGGAAGACAACCAATGAGATGTGCACTATTAAGTTAACTACTATGTTGAATGACTGGAGATATCCCACCTGAATTATTCTACCTGGCTTAAGAGAGGCTAAGGTACTTATAAAACTACCTTGTCAGTCACTGATGACTGCTTTCTAAAAGTGATAATTCCCCAGGATTTCCAGCCTGCCACACATAGATACGCAGGGTTCCAGAAAAAAACCTGCAAACACAGAGATGCATACATATATCAACAACAGAAAGTCACTGAAGAACTATAAAATATTTTGAAAGAATTGAAAAATGTATATTATACAGCTGTTTACCTAGAAATTAAGTTACAAAGGACATACAATTGACCCAAATAAAGAGGAAGAAGGACTTTGCATTTGAAGCATACCCAGGAGGTAAGGGAACTTCAAAGCTCATGGTAGATGACCTTGCAACAGTTCTCACAGAATGCATTTCAAATATACATTTACATTGAAAAATAAAATCAGCTGATTGGTTTGATAACAGGTACGAGCTTTACTATAAAATTATTTGTTAAGTCTGTAGCTCCAAGGTTTTAGTGAAAATATATTTAAAGCACATAAACAAAACACTATGTGACAGTAATTAAATTCTTAGTAATTAACAAACTTATAACACAAAAACTTGGATTTTCAAAATAAGCTTGTATAAAGAGGTTTTAATTAAAACTATTTTTAGCCTGGCTGGTGTAGCTCAGTGGATTGAGCGTGGGCATGTGAACCAAGGGATCGTAGTTCAATTCCCAGTCAGGGCACATGCTTGGGTTGCGGGCCAGTTCCCGGCAGGGGATGCAGGAGAGGCAACCATACATTGATGTTTCTCTCCCTCTCTCCTTCCCTTCCCCTCTAAAGATAAATAAATAAAATCTTTTTAAAAAATTAAAAAAGGATTTTTAAAACTATTTTTAGTTTAAAAAATTTTAGAGATCAACCCACAACCTAGGCATGTGCCCTGACAAAAAATCAAACCCAAAACCCTTTGGTGTAAGGCAGGACACTCCAACCAATTGAGACCAGGGCCCTTTTGAAGTCAGCGTCCCACAGTTAAAGAAAAGGAGAAGAGTTAAGTTTTCTAGTAAACATTTGGAAATAACCAATGTTATAGCTGTGGCAACTTCTAAGAAAACCGAGGCCAAGATGAACTGGTATTACTTGTCCAAGGGCACTCACACAATTCATAAGCAGAGCTAGGACTAGTCTGGTGCTTACTAGAAGGCTCTCTCTTAAATCAATTCTTTCCAGGGTAGTGCAGCAGACCTTTTACTTACTAATTGAATCCTAAGGTCAGGGAGCTCTTGTGGTGTGGTAAAAGAAGGCTGTTTTATAAGGGAGGCGCACACACCTTTTCCAGGTGGGGCACTTTTAGGGGCAAATGCAGAATATAATGGGGGACTTGAAAGTTGGAAAATTTTAGTTTAAGTAATAGCTAATATGCTTAGTAATCAATGCATGCAAAAACTATTGTTCCAGGAACTGAATGTATGACCCACCCTGACTCCAGAAGACAACAAGCAGTTCCACGTTTGTACCTCAGGAGGGCTTGCAAGCAATTCAAGATATCTGAGCCACTGTACTCCAGTGACTTGACCACTGCCCAGGACACAGCTAAAGACTACCACCCAAGGCGAGGATGCTGCAGGTTTTTTAAATCCAATTAACTTTTTCCTGAATTCCAAACCCCTTACCTACACTTTGTTCTCCTTATAAAAAGGGCCATTTTAAAATGGAATTTACGAGGGTCTGTTAGGGTACAAACCTGCCATCTTCTCAGATCGCTGGCTATCTGAATAAGCGCCCAGATTCAATCCCTGCCTCTGCTTATTGGGTCTGGCAGATGACAGACGGCAGTAACACTGGCTTTTCTGGTGTCAAATATGCCAACACGCTTTTTAGCAGTGTGGTCTCCAGAGATGTATAGCAAATGGTCAGAACGTGCGCAAGTTTGTCGCAGGCCATTCAGTTTCTTAAAGGTTTATTTTGGCCCCTGTAGTGCAAACTAGGGATTCCACTCTCCCGCACCTATGTTTCACAGAACAGCACTTATCTCTGCTTTGATGAAAACACCTTATTCCGTTCCTTGTCTTACCCACTGGTAACACTTCCCACTAGTAACTTTCACTCTGCAAGAAAACTCGCTCTCCCAGCCTTCCCCCTCCCACTACACCTTCAGGGAATTTCTTCTTTTTCTAGGTCTCCCGCTCCCTTTTGTCCCTCCCGGATTCCGAGACCTCGGCTCCGAAAATAGGCAGAAAAGCACTGCGCACGCGCACTAAACCGTCACCGCTTGGCCTCACGGGTTTGGTTGACGGGTTTATACCAATTTCTCACTCGCGGAAGCTAAGGTGCCGGAACTCTCGCGATATTTCGGCAGTCAGTGTATTGGATTGGTGTGTGGTGCCGGTGAGCCGCTTTAGCTCTTTTTGTTGCCTACGCTGCCGCGTTGCTCGGAGTGGCCGGCGGACCACCATGACTTCAGCTCTGGAGACCTACATCAACAGTATCCTCTGGTGGACGGCGAAAGCCGGAGAATTGGCGAGGCCCGCTTCCGACTGGAGAGCGCTGGTGCTGGAGAGGCCGGGGTTGGGATCGGGCGGTTAGGATTTCCGGCCATTGCTTTGCCTGGGTTCGGGCATTAAGGGTCCTGACGCACCAATTCTGCGCCTGGGTTGGAGGCCGCCGCGACTCCAGTGGGCCTAAGGTGTCTTTTCATTTAAATCTTTAAAGTGATTTTTCTGAACCGTTCCCTGTCTGTAGAAGTCAGCTATTGATTGGTGCTTACTACTTCACTAGGGCCGGTGCAGTCAAGTTTGGGAATAAAAATGAACATAGCTGTTCCAGCGGCGACGATGGTCTTGTGAATCCCTGTACTTATATTATTCTTAGGTTTTGTTCATTGTTCGAGGATAGCAAAAATTGCAAGGATGGTGCACAAATTGAATTTCCACCCCTTTACCACTTGAAGTCATAACTTAATTTGTTGATGGAATGGAAATAATGCTTACAATTGTAATGGGTCGTCACAAGGGTCAAGTGACTAAAAAGCATCTGTGAAGTCTTAAAGTCTATGTTTGTATTAACCCTTTTAAAGTCTGAGGGCAGAAACACTACGTTTTTTTCACATACAAATTTGGGACCAAAGTGAAATACTGAATACTTTTAAATGATGCAAACAAAGCATATTCCTGCCTTGTGACACTGATTATAGCTTCTTTTGAAGTTCAGAACCTAAGTCCTCGAAGACAGGGTCTTACCCACGCTTTAAATCATTCACCATTAATTCAGCACTAACCTATTTTTGTTTTAGAGTTGAGGAAGCAGATACAAGAAAGGGGGAAATGTCTTGCTCAAAGTCAGAGGCAATATTCCTCAATTAGAGTACCAAACATACCAGATGTTTCGAGACAGATTACGCTTATCACATACAAAGAAAGAATTTTGTTTTTTTACTCTTTCTAATTGCGTAATTGTCACAGGAATTGAAGAAGTTAGGACCTTTTAAGTTAAGTTTTTATGTTGTGAATGTCATGTTTGTGTTAATAGTTGTATCTTTGTCACCTTTTCCCTAGTAATTCTACTTCTTACTAAGCTTTAAGTTTCCAGGTTGCATTCTCTGAGAAATGCTTTCCTTGATTCATTTATTAGGAACTGTTGCTGTTATTACTTCTGATGGGAGAATGATAGTGGTAAGTATTTGGCATAATTCACTCTCTGCTTTCCATTGGATGTGAATTTTTCTGTGAAAGTGCTGACCTGTAATGCCTAGGCGCTATAGTATTATATAGTATCCTGCATTAAAGTTTTCTTGTGATTCAGCTCTTTATCTGAAAGGTTACACTGACCCCATACAGAAAAGGATTTTCTTTTTCTTTTTTGTCCTTTTCTAAGTGTGTAATTATTACAAGGAATTGAAGAAGTTAGAAACTTGGTTTTTATGTTGTGAATGTATTATTTCTTTATTAGCATTTTTTATTAATAAATGTTGAGTATAATTTACAAGACTTCTAGGAGCTATTATGAATAATAGATTCTGCCCTCAGAGCATTTAGTCTAGTCTGCAGGTATTTGCCTGTATTTTATACTTATCTTCCGCTTCCATTTTTACTTTTCTTTTCCAATCAGTACTCTGGTATTCAGTACATGAATGTTATAATTATTTTTGAAGTTTTGTATACGCCTCTGAAATGTTTTATATAATTTACATACTACGTACATAGAATAATGAACATTTAAGTCTTGTATGGTGATAATATTCTTTGACTATTCTTAGGTTGTATGACCTCTGTCTTCTATAGGACAAATTATGATGATTGATCCTAAATTTATTTCATTTCATTAGTCCATTTATCACAGTATCCCCTTTAATTCCAAATAAATCTTTGATTCTTTTGTTATTCTTTGATCTGAGGAATTTATCCCATGGTTTTTGGCTACTTAATTATTTATTCACTTATAATTCATACAGCTGTTTGTTATCAAAATGTTCTAAGGCTGCTACTCTTTTTTCTGTCTGATTCATATAACTTAATCTTTTATTTAACTATTCTGCAGTTCTGTTTTTGTTTTCTTGTTTTCTGTTTAATCCTTGTAATTTTTCTCAGTGGGTCCTTAAGTGACTATTACTCAAAGTGTTAGGCTTTGTCATTAAATTATCTTATGTACCAGGCACTTTATATGCACTATACCTTTTAATCATCAGTATAACTCTGTGAAGAAGAATTATTCCTGTATTCTAGGTTAGGAACCAAGATCAGAAGAAGGAAGTCCCTTTCCCAGAGTCATGTGTAGTAAGTGGCAGAACCAAACTGGGATTTAAATTGGATTTGACTCTAAAGCTAAGCCAGTTGTTTGCCTCCTTAATCAAGAGAACAATTATGTTTTCTTTTATGGACCTTACCTTATGTTTTGTCAAGGACAGTGTGAAATATTTAAATCTCAGCTTAACACTTTGAGAAGCCTACTGCTATTAACAAACATTTGCAAATAGTTATTTCTATTGCGAAAACATCAAGTTTAATTTTTTTTATTTTTGTTAACATGATAGATAATTGGAAAAATAAAACTTTATTTATTTTTAAATGTTTCTTTTATTTTTGAAAAAGATTTTATTTATTTATTTATTTTTAGATGGGGGGAAGGAGAGAAGGAGAGAAACATCAATGTGTGGTTGCTTCTTGTGTGCCCCCTACTGGGGGCTTGGTCCACAACCCAGGCATGTGCCCTGACCGGGAATCAAACCAGTGACCCTTTGATTCACAGGTTGGCAGTCGATCCACTGAACCACACCAGCTAGGGCTATTTAAATATTTCCTACAAATTCTGGTTCTAATTATTGCAGTAATTTTTGTATCTACCTTATTGCATTGTTAGGGAAGTAAATAAGTAAATACATGTGAGGCCCGTAAAACATTTTCTGACAAATAGTACTCATTAACTATTAGCTGATAATACCAGTTGAAATTTGTACATGTTTATGGGACTTTCTTGACTCTCTTAAAAAAGATAAATTATATTTGCTTCCTCATAGTATCAGTAGTATAGTAGTTCAGTGGATTGGCTTTGAAGCTATCCTTTCATGGTTCAGGTCCTAGCTCTGCTGCTTTCTACCTATAAAACTTTGAGAGGTTATTTAACCTCCGTGTGCTTCAATTTTTCTTCTCTGAAGTGGGAATAATTATATCTACAGTACTTCAAATGGTAAAGATTAGTTAGCCCTGGCTGGTGTGGCTCAGTTGGTTGAAGTCTCATCCCATAAATCCAAAGGTCTCAGGTTTGATTTCCAGCCAGGCCACATGCCTGGATTGCAGGTTGGGTCTTCTATCTGGGCATGTTCGAGAGGCAACCAGTTGATGTCTCTCTCACATTGATATTTACACCTCTGTCTCTCTGTCCCCCGCCCTCCATCCTTTCTTTCCATGTCTTCTCCATCTCTCCCCCCCTTCCTTTCTTCCTTCTTTCCTCCCTTCCTTCCTTCCTTTTTCTTTTCTTTCTTTTGTGATCGGCCTCCCTCCCTCCCTCCCTCTGGAATCAGTGGATATATCTTCAAGTGAGGATTTAAAAAAAAGATTAGTTGAGATATTATGGATAGCGTGTTGGGCACAGGGCCTAGTACTAGTATGTACACACATACAGGGGTGGGCAAAAGTAGGTTCATAGTTGTGAGTACACAAAATAGAGTTTATTTTTCTATTATTATTTATTCTTGTATTATATATTTTTCTGTATGAACAACTGAATAAGCCTACTCTTGTCCAGCCCCGTATAGTTTTCCCTTAAATTTTACTTATTTTAGTTTGTATCTTTAGAATGTTAGCTCCTGGACTGGGATGTTACTTTTCTTGGAAATATACTGGTACCTAGATGTCCTTTGTAATTTTAAGCAACTCTGCACACTAATCAAATGCGTAATGTGGTTTTTTTACTCCTTAAAAAACTAAGAGGTAAGTGTTACATCAGAATGCTGTGAATTATAAAGAGGTATTCTGTTTTACAGTGGACTTAAATCACGTATTTCTATTGGAGAACCCAGCAACTAAAATTGTTGTGTTATTAAATTTACACATTCAAGGAAACCCAGGGTATTTGTCTTTTTCTTATGAACTTTTCTTTTTACAGGGAACACTGAAAGGTTTTGACCAGACCATCAATTTGATTTTGGATGAAAGCCATGAACGAGTGTTCAGCTCTTCACAGGGAGTAGAACAAGTGGTACTAGGGTTATACATCGTAAGAGGTGACAATGTGTAAGTAAATTATGTCTTTTTAAAGGCAGATTAAATATACTGTAATTAAATATACTCCCCTGCTATATGGAGAAAAGGTTTTTATCTACTGACATTTGTAAATAGTTAAGTGGCCTGGATACAGTCCAGAAAGCACCGTGCCTTGTAGTGAACACTTCATTACAGAGGCTTCATAGAATGTTCTTTCAATATACCCTTAATTTCAGGGAAATATAAATATAATCCTAAGGGCACCAAAGCTAGGGTTTGAAATGTCTTTGAAATCTCTTGCATGAATAATTTTAAATGATTCATGATCTATAATATAGCTGAATTTAAAAGCAAGTACTGTGTATCATTACTTATTTTTTCTCTTAATTTTTTTAGTATAATTGGCACACTTTTTTTTATGCTGTGGCTTCAGTTAATCTGTGACACACCAATAGGGCAGTTTGAGAATGTATATTTTAATGGTGGCAATTTAAGAAAAGTCTGTAACAGTGTAGGGCAGAACTGTTCAATGGAACTGTTTGGGATGGTGGAAATGGTGTATATCTGCATTATGCACTAAGGTAGGTACTAGCCGTGTATGGCTACTGGGTACTTGGAAAGTGGTTGGTGTCACTAAAGAACAGTTTTAAATTTTGTTTGATTGTGATTTAATAGTCACATGTGGCTTTTAGCTCCTGTTTTAGATATTGCAGTTATAGTGGGTAGAAAATTGTTGAATCAATTTTCTAATAAGTACTATAGATTTAAAACATGGCTGACAGGCAGCAAAAGATCCATTAGCATCTCAGATTATTTTAGGAGATAGGTAGAATATAGACGATGAAAGAATACTGTTCATTCAAATTGTTTATCTTTAAATTATTTGATCTTTAATAAAAATTAAGGGTTTATAAAATATTCGATAGAAATGACTTTTGAGTGTGGTTGTAAAGTGAGCAATAAGAACAAGAAGAAGGAAAAGCAGGTGGGGCCCAGGTCCCCTGACCAGAACATACTGATTCTTTCTACTGGGGCTCTGCATAATGATTGATTTTAAGAATTTCTCCTACATTAAAAAAATACGTAGTATTGAACTGTAATTTTTTAAAGTTTTTATTTATTTATTTTTAGAGAAAGGGGAAGGGAAGGATAGAGGGAGAGAAACGTCAAAGTGTGGTTGCCTATTTCACACCCGCTACTAGGGATCTGGCCCACAACCCAGGCAAGTGCTCTGACTGGGAATTGAACTGGTGACCCTTTGCTTCGCAGGCCTGCGCTCAATCCATTGAGCTACACCAGCCAGGGCTGAACTGTATTTTTTTAAATATTAAATATTTTGTGTAGATCAGTGGAGTGCTGAAGCCAGCTTGTACTGGGTCATGGAAAGAGATTGTCGTATTTTCAGTTTTGCAAGCTGGTTGATTGATGTTTTGTTGGTAGCTTGAAATTGGCTATAGTGGGAGTATTTGTACTGTGGATGTCAGTGAATGCTGCAAACCAATCTCTAAATGAAACTGAGAGGACAAAGTAAAAAGAACTTTGTTTTATATTGAAAAAAAATATATATTTTCCCAGAGTTTGGTACTTTCCATTATTAGAGAACTGAAGGCCTTACATAGTTTAAAGTTAAATTGGGCAAATTCTTTATTAAAAGTATTCATCTATAGAATTTACTGTTATTAAAACCAAACGTAAACAACTAATTTTTAGTGGAATAATTTGTCATACATGTCTTATGGTTTGGATGTAACAATGACCGTTTCCAGCTGGAAGCCCTGGCTTTGTTATCTAGCATGGTATTGATGAAATGAATGTTATGTTTGTGTTAAATCAAGGGAAAACTTACTAGCTTTAACTCTAGTCAATCACATCAAAAAATCATTTGTTAGATACCTAAGTACTTGTTGGCTGCTCTTTTTGTATACTTTTCATTCTTGAATTTAAATAAACTGAGAAATCATGAGAATCACTAATAGATACTCTACCATTGATGGATTTAGTTCATTGATGTTACTTGAATAACAGATGCTTTTATTTCTTTATGTAGTAGTGATTTTGTGATTCTCTCCTCTCTCCCCAGACCTCCCCAATACAGTCCCTGGAGTTGAAATCGTAGGATTGGAAATTTGGGGGTTTTATACTTGATCTATCCCATTTTTGTCTTTTATGAAATAAGTCCTTTAATACTGGTTTCTGTTGTAATGTTGCCTTCAAATGATTTCTTGAGTTTTGTCACTTAACCTTATGAAAAGTTTGGTTTTCATGTTATGTAGTTCGGTTTACTTTGCCATCTCAGTTTTGTTCAGAAATGAGATAGTTTTAACTTATTTTTTTTCTTCTTCAACTAATTGCAGTGCAGTCATTGGAGAAATTGATGAAGAAACAGATTCTGCACTTGATTTGGGGAATATTCGGGCAGAACCTCTGAACTCAGTAGCACACTGAGGAAGAATTGGACATCTGTGAATCTTTATATAGAAGCTGATTATTCTGAGGATGATGTATAGAAGTATTGTAAATGTGCAGTTGTGCAATTTTGACTCCATATTGATTCATTGTAATATGATAAATAAATTAAAATATTTTTACATTTTCTTGAATACACTTTTTTGGGGGGGCTAAATCATAGGTTTGGTAGCTTGGCTTTATTTTTCTAGTAAATAGTGTGAAAATCTAATGACTATTTTGAGAACTTGTAGGAAAAGGATTACTGATATTTTAATATTTATGGGAAACTAGTTGAAAAGAGAAATGTGTGTGCTATATAAACCAAGAATACAAATACTATATGTAGTGCAGGATATATGTGTTTGTTTCTGTGATTTTTAAGAAAGTCAGAGGAAGATAAGTCTTCCACAGTTTTCTGAACCATTCACATCTGTCACACTGGGGTCAAATGTGATTGGTTGAAAAAAGGAAAAGTTCTATAACAAAGTTGTGTGTTACCTGAAAAAATGGATTCCATATAGTGTTAAAAGCCATCTTAGCCCTAAATTTTAAGAATTGGGAAATTACTAATATTAAAGGAATTTTTTAAATTCTTTATAAATGTGAGTAAATAACCCTTTGTTTGTACTGAACTAGTGCTTACTGATACTGTCAGCAACCGTTCCACAGACCTGATTTCAAAAGAAGTAAACATGGTCTCCTGGAGCATTTCACCTCTGTTCTTTGGCTGGTAATTTGAATAAGTCAAGTCAGTAGGTAATATCCCTCATCTACGACTTTTTCTAAACTCCTCTGTACAATTGGTTGATTATACTTTTTAGAGAATCCATAGGAACAATGTTATAAGTACTATTTAGCTATCCAGGCTATTTCACAAAAATTCTCATCAACTTGTATAGGCCAAAGTGGTGAGAAGAAAATGAGAAAATGCTTAGTTCTTGTAATGAAAAATTAATTTTAATAGTTTTTTTCTTTTTAATGGAAGTGTTTAAAATAGGTGTTGACAAACTTCTTCTGTAAAGATGCAATTCATAAATATTTTAAGCTCTGAGGGCCATATGGTCTCTGTCACAGCTACTCCGTTGTAGCATGAAAACAGCCACAGACACTACATAAATGAATGGGTGTGGCTGTGTTCTAATAAACTTTCTTTTCCAATTACCAGTAGCCGCCAGGCTGAATTCCGCCCACAGACCATGGTTTGCTGATCCTTGGTTTAAACAATACAAGCTCAAGAATATAAATTTTGAGAGGGGCTTCTAGAATGGATTCCTTTAATTCAGAGATGGATTTCACTTGTAATTTTTAACATTATAATATTAGAGACACTAGTTTTTTGATCCATAAATATTTTCTAGAAGAGAATCACTGTTTCACAGAAACAAGACTTGTTAAGGAGACAAGTGAACTGCTGAGATTGTTTTCTTCATTGGTCATCAAGTTGCATCACCCAGAAAAATTTGGTGGTTCTGATATTTAGGGCTGTCTCTGGGAGGTCTAGAGGAAGGTTAGCTATATTGGCTATTCATAAGTAGCTGTTGTAGTATAAGATTTTATAATTAGTGATAAAATGTAAAGTGGGCAAAACAAACTGGCAAGTTTAGTTAGGGACTATTAATAAATAATGGTGTTTTGAATTGGTAAGTAATTTCAAAAACAATAAAGAGAACTTGATGGCTAAGTGAAATGTATTCTAACAGTACAAATAAAGTCCAAAGTCATAAATTACACATAAACCAGTAAACAAACTAGGTCCCTCTCTGACAGTAATGAGTTTCTAATATGATGTATCTTTTTGAAATTTCACATGCCTTACAAAGTTGAATTTTCCTGATGTCAGAAAAGTCATTCCCAAAGTATGAATTGTTTGTCTTTATTAATGGATGGCAGATGAAATGAATGAAAAATGTACCAAATGGTATATGCAGTTCTTTATTCCCGGGTACACATGGTAGGTTTTTATGCTTATAACCAATTCAGGTTGAATATCTTTTTGCAAAGGCAATGGAAGGGAACCATAACTATAAGTGGTAGCATGATTAATGCACAATGTCAAGATTTTTATATTCCTTAGACTTTGGAATCAGTTTCTTATAAAGAGGCTCAGAAACAATTTTAATCTATAATAACCTCTGTGCTTTGTGACTCAGGTACTATCTAAACCCAGTTTGTAATGAATCAAAGAAATTTTTCTTGGCAACATTTTCAGTAAAGTTTTTGTAAAGTGTAATTAACCGCAAAAAGGACAATTTGTTTTTTACCAGAAAAAACGTTATCTAAAAATAATAGTTTAACACACAGCTTTTAAGTTAAAGTACTTTGATAAGTTAAATGGCCTTACATGCTGATAGTTTTGGCTCAAATGTTACAAATCTTGATGCCAGAAGAGTAAGAGATATTGAAGATAAACTTTTATTAATATTTGCTTTACTTAAATGTCCTAACATCTTTATAAAATTCAAAATTTTAACATGTGAGACTTAAGTATGATAAAAACAACTTTTAAGTAGTATTTAATGCAATTATAGGCTATGTCAGTATTTTTCTCAGATATGTAACAAGAGATTCCTCATGTGGACAAGAAATATACAGTCCATTCATAATGCCATGTGAGCCTACTTGTGTAAAGTTATAAAGCAACCTTTAACTGGCAATATAGTATATTCTGGGCCTTCACCTTCAAAATTGGTAAATAGTGATTATTAAGTGCATTCCATGTGCCAGGTAAGATGTTGAGTGCTTGCACCAGTGACCATTTTACACATGGGGACATTGAGTGTTAACAGGGTTAGATACCTTACTCTTAAGAGGTTACTTGTAACAGGGATCTAATTTAGGGCTTTGTATTCTTTACATAAAATTGCCTAATGGCAGAGAGTACACTGTCAAAATACCTGCTGCCAAACAAGTATTAGAAGAAGCCTGATTGAAAAAAAATACTTAGATGATCAAAGGCCATTCCCAAAGCTTCATTGTGGACCACTTTTATTATAATTACCTGAGATACTTTAAATACTAGGTCTGTCTAGAAAAAGTCCAATCGTTAATATAAGGAGAATAGTTTGTGTGACATCGATGTAACTTGGCAGCCAAGGAGAGTGGCCTGGAATGTGCATGTGTGAACAATGACAACTTCACCATACCAGTTAGTGGGGGCAGTAGACTCCTATGAGTGAGCATGTGTACTGTGGCATTGAAAATGAGCAAGCAGAGCAACAAATCTGCATCAGATTTTGCATTAAGTTTGAACATTCCTCTGCAGAACATTCCTATTTGGATGATTCAGAAGCCTGCACATATGGACAAGTGTATGGCAGCTTCAGCATGACCACATACCTGCTCATGCATCACATCTTATGCAGATTTTTTTGGTGAAACATAAAATCACCCAGGTGACTCAGTCCCTTAACAGCCCAGATTTGGAACCCTGTGACTTCTGGCTTTTCCAAAAACTAAAATCACCTTTGAAAGATTTCAGACCATGGATGAGATCCAGGAAAGTGTGACAGGGCAGCTGATGGTGATTGGGAGAACTGTATAAGGTCCCAAGGTGCCTACTTTGAAGGGGACTGAGGCATCATTGTCCTATGTATAATGTTTCTTGTATCGTCAATAAATATCAATATTTTTCATAGTATGTAGCTGAATACTTTCTGGATAGACTTTGTATTATTGGGCCTTACTCTCACTGTGGTGGTTTAGCAGATCTGGAATTGGCAAAAAGGAATACTCACTAAATAGCAAAGACAGGAAAGTGTGGTGGAGTTATTGAAAGAAGCATTTGTCACATGCCTGGATGAGTCTCTGATTATGCTTTACTATCATTACCTTTAGAACAGATATAATAATATCTGTTTTATGGCATTGTAAGAAATGAAATTAGACTATTTAAAACTTGGTATGATTTGATCTGGGGATATAAAACTGCTATTCCTAGATATTCAAAGGCTAATGCAAAAAAGTTACAAATATGGGTATCATCACCTTAGTTTTTCAGAGTCCCACTTATAAATCTGTATATAAGAGTGGAGTGTATAAATTAGGAGGATTTCAAGATATGTATAATAATGTAGTACATATTAATAAATATAAAATAAGATGAAATTTATTTTATGTCAATCATATACTCAACTCATGAAGTGCGAAAATGAAAACTCAAAAGTCACATTGAAACAGACCTCTCCATTCTGAACTTGCATAATTATTACCTCATTTATAAATTTACTAATCTGAAATTTTATTTGACTAATTTTGGGATCTTTTAAAAAAACTTAGGCTGTTATTCTCAGTTTTCAGTCATAGGAAAATTTGATAAACATGTTATTTCTGTGTACATGTAAGACAAAAAAATTGTTAAGGCAGAGCTCTCTCCATCCAAGTTGATACTGTTCCATTAAACAGCATAGCATTTTCATTTTACCAGCTACAAATTCATTTAAATGCAAGGTATTTAGTTCTTATTCTCCACTTTTTTTTATAGGGATTATTCATGTGAAATTTAGTCAAAAGCTTTGATAAGATATTCATTCCTCTCTACAAAGGGGAAACTGTGACATGAGCATAGTTGGTCTTTGTGAATTCATGCTGTCCCCTGTTTTCATTGCTTACTTTTCTGTACCTACAAACTTAAAAAAAAGGAAAAAAAACCCAAACCCCAAATTTGGAATCTTGTTGGGGATGTTTGTTAAGCCATGTTAGGTACTGTATTCCAAGCTGTGGACATATCAGGGAATGATATTGATAAGCTCTTGTTCTTATGAAGCTTGTATTGGTCTATAGTACCTCAACCAAATCATCTTGACTCAGAGATTTACTCTTCAAAGTCATGACTTATTCCGTGAAATCCGTTTAGTACTTCAGGATATAACTTATGGGTCTTGGATTCATTTAAAATAACTAAAAACAGTCTTGTTAAGTTGGATATAATTTGTAGTGAATTTTACCAGCCTTTATTCTGTCTTAAGATTGCAGAGTCTACGCAAGTTGCATAACATAAAGGATAAAGACAACATGGAACTTCAGCCGTTCTCTATCATTAGCCAACAGTATACCCATCTGTGCCTCCTGCCATAATCTGCTGAATGACTGGAAAACTATTCTTCAAAACATTTTTCCTTAGGTTTAGTATTAATTTTTTTTAAACATTCAATTTTTATATTGATATTTTGTTATTTACTTTCATATTTTTGTACATGTTTCTGTATTAAACATCCATTTATTTGATAGAGATATTGCCTGCCAGAATTGGCACAGGTCGAGTATTGTTAAACTAGGATCAAAATCCCATCCTATTCTTTATAGTCCAGTGTTCTTTCAACTATCTGATATAACTTCTGTCTTCTCATCAGGGTAATTATCAATTATACTGTAATCATTTTTAAATATTATTTCCCCATATACTGGCTTTAAAAACACTATATGATGGACATGGTGCCAGATTATTTTTACATTTGAAATATACCAAAAGGGAAATAGTCTAGGAGTGGAGGAGATGGGAGAGACCCCTGGGGAATGCGACGCATTATGTCATGTATGCAAAACTAGTGTGTGTGGGGGGTGGTCTACTGTCAGAAAAATAAGGTTTTTCTGTTTGATGTATGAAAATATGCAAAATAACATGTTTCATCTAATTTGCCTCATGAGAAAAATCATAGATTATAATAAATTGAACTTTGTTTTAAATTAAATTTTATTTTAATTGTTGTTCTTATACAGTTTTCTGTTTTCTACTCCCATCCCGTCCCTCCGCCCCAGCCCTCCCCAGAAATTGAACTTTATAAAGAAGAAAGCTCATAAGCATATAAATTGTCAGAGTGCTACAATATGGCCTATGTAACATTTTAAAATAAATGGTCTGAATTAGGTCACAATGACAGCTAACTTTTTAAAATTAATTTTATTTATCTTTAAAGTTAAATTTTTATTTATTAATAAAGTGTTTTGATGTCTCAATCTGGCTTATTTTTACATAGTTCCTAAGGTTTCAAAGTTCTGCAGTTTTCACAAAATGTTTTAAAAGTTCTAATATTGTTTCTTAGGTGGCCTATTGTTTGTAGTTTATAATTTAATGACTTGCACATCTACTACATCATTTATAACTAAAGTTTTATATATATTATAAGTTATTAAATGATTTATCTGTATTTGCATATAAAAATTAGGGTATCTATTAATAGTGTCCAATCATACTAATAGAAGAGAGCTAATAGGGGTCAAGTGTGATTTGAAAACTATTCCTTCTCTATCCACACAGATTCCAAACCAGATGGTCTTTATGAGCATAATGCCCAGTCTCCATTTTGATCCCCAATTGTGGTTGAAATTGAAACTAACTTTTATACTTGGCTACTTATTCAAGGATGGACTTTAATGAACACTCTTTGAGAGACTTAGGTCCTTTAGAGTCACAGAATCCTATTAAACCTTGAAAGTATGGCAGCCTTTGCTAAAATTGAGAGGGAAACAGGAGTCACATTAGGGACTTTTTCTATGTCTCACATGACTTCAGTGGCCAGCCTTAGCAGTGGGAATCTAGGAAAACAGTTCCCCACTACTCTGGGGAAAGATGACATAGCATACCCAATACATGTGACTACATAAGACATAGCTCTTGGGAGACTATCTGGGAGTCGAGAAAATAGACTGATCCCTCACTGCAATACTATTTGAATTTGATGGTTTAAGTTGGTTCCTATTAGCAGTTCTTAGATTTTCACCTTGAGTGTCTCACTTGCCTCACTCAAGCCCTAGCCCTGACTTCGTGTGCCATCACAATGATGTCAGTGGGAATCTAGCATGAAGGTCTGGGTGATGATTTGGGCTCCACACAGAGTTCTGACTGAATTGGGAGAATGGTCTAGAAACAATAGCTAAGCACTTCAATGTGAACTAAAAGAGCAATGATACCTCCAACAAGGGTTTGATCTCCAATGTATATAAAGAACTGACAGGACTCCACACCAGGAAGACAAACAATCCAATTAAAAAATGGGCAAAAGACCTGAACAGACACTTCCCCAAGGAGGACATACAGAGGGCCCACAGGCATATGAAAGGATGCTCAACATCGTTAGCCATCAGAGATGCAAGTTGAAATGACAAAGAGTTACCACTTCACACCAGTCAGAATGGCCACCATTAAGAAATTAACAAACAGTAAGTGTTGATGAGGCTGTGAAGAAAAGGGAACCCCAGTGCACTGTTGATGGGAATGTGGATTAGTGTAGCCACTATGGAAAACAGTATGGAATTTCCTCAGAAATCAAAAGATGGAACTACCTTTTGACCTAGTAATTCCATTGCTGGGATTATACACTAAGAATCCTGAAATGAATTCTAAGGAACCTATTCACCACAATGTTCACAGTAGCGCATTTACAATAGCCAAGTGCTGGAACAACCTAGGTGCCCATCAGTGAATGAGTGCTTCAAAAATCTGTGGTATATTTACACAATGGAATACTATGAAGCAGAAATAAAGAAGGAACTCCTACCATCACAACAGCATGGATTGATCTAAGGAGCATTGTAGGCATGGGGAGGGGGGTGCTCCATCCAGCAGAGCCCTCCCGGCCACCTTGGATGACAATAAGTCTACCAAGACATTATCTGCTTGGGGAGAAAAGGCTGACCAATCTCTCAGAGGAGAAGGGTCTCTAGCCTCTCTCTCAATGGGCTTTTATTGCATTTAGCTTGCATAGGGATGCATATCAAAGAAAGGAGGTATGGTTTACAGATAACATCTCTGGGATCATGGGGGTCCTTTTGAGTCAGGGTCTGGTAGACAGGGTGACGCCAATCAGCCATAAAACCTGAGGAAACAAACTTATTTGTGCTTGAACCCTTAACATTTAAATTGAAGACATTCTTAGCAAAGCAGGTTTCACAGAATTTTATGCATTCTTTCACAGGCCTGATCACCACCCCCCCACCTCCAGGAACTGCCCATTCCAGCACAGGGCTGCACCTCCCTTTGGCATTGTTTCAGGCCTGAATCAGTTAGTGGAAGCAAGGCAAGGAAGAGATTAGGAGACTTTTTAGAAATAGAATGAGGACTCAGGCTGTGATAAAGCCAAGGTGTGAGGCTCCTCCTCCATAATCCTCTAAGTCCTTCCCTGATGGCCCTCTGTTACTGTGCCTGTCTCAGGTTGTTCCTTCTTTGAGGAATCTTACCCATCATTGACTATCTAGCCATCCACCAGGGCCCAAGCAGGGTGAAGTAAAAGGGGCAGATGTGGTCCCCCTTCTAAGAGGATAAGTTTTGTCTCCTTAGTGGCTTAGGGTCCCAAGGTCCCCTAGCTATGGGGCCTTTACACCTGTCAGTGAGGTTACAGCTCCTGAAAACAGACAGGATGATTCCTAACAGAGCATTGTGCTAAGTGATATAAGCCAGGTAGTAAAAGACAAATACCATATGATCTCACCTATAAGTGGAACCTAAGGAACAAAAACAAATGAGCAAAATATAAACAGAGACATGGAAATAAAGAATAAACTGACAGTAATGGGGGGGATAATGGGTGAAGAAGGGAAAGGGTCAAGTCAGGGAACATGTATAAAAGACCCATGGACAATGGGGGGAGGATTGAATGTGGGAGTTGCAGGGTAGGTAGGGCAGGGGAGAGTAATGGCGGGAAAATGGGGACAACTGTAATTGAACAACAATAAAATTTTTTAAAAAATAAAAGCTGTACTCTGAAGAGTCCAAGTGTGGCTCACTACTGAAGATCTGGTCCAGCACTTATGAATAATTTAGCCTTTCCCTGCTAATTTGAATTGTCACAATGAGCAAGTACTAATTCTCATGTTTATTTGGGTATATATTTAAATTTTTATTTCACTCCTTCTATTCTGTCAGTAAAACAATATTTAATTAGTGACAAGTTATAAATCTCTACCACTCTTCAAAACTTTCCTTAATACCATAACAGTATACCAGGATAATATTGCAAACAATCTTGTTTTTGAAATCTTTATTATTTTAATTGGGTTTATAGGAAATTTTTAGAATAATAAGGGAAAAGTTTACGTATTTTACATAAATGAGTTTCCTTGTTCAAGAACATGGAACCCTCTCTGCTTCAAAGGTTTTTCTAGGATTCCCTAGTACAGCATATTATCTATCTATCATCTATCTATCTATCATGTTGATTAAAACAACCAGATTTACACACCTATTAGAACAGCCAATAATCAGAACACCAAATGCTGGTGAGGATGTGGAACAATAGAAACTCTCATTTGTTATTGGTGGAAATGCAAAATGGTATAGCCACTTTGAAAGACAGTTTAGAAGCTTCGTATAAAACTAAACATACTCTTACAATACAATCCAGTAATCATGCTCCTTGGTATTTACCTAAACTTATGTTCACACAAAACCTGAACATGGATTTTTATAACAGCTTTATTCATATTGCCCAACCCTGGAAGCAACCAAGATATCCCTGGTAAATGGATGAACTGTGGTACATCCAGACAACGAAATATTATTTAGCATTAAAAAAAATAAACACTATCAAGCATGAAAAGACATATAGGAATCACAAGCATAGGTGTGTAAATAGACTAGCAAATTATCATTATAGCTCTGTATCATTTAAGCTTGATAGAAGAAATTTTTCATTAAACACATGTAAAGCAGGCATTTCTGAAGACTAAATTAGCATTTAATCACTGTTGTAAATAAAACTTTGAAAGATGATCTAGTACAATTACTATAATTCAGAAATGCTTTACCTTAAAGAAAATGAGTGAAACCTTTAAATGGCACTTAGTACTAATAATTTTTTTTAATTTTTAATTTTCTTATTTTTAAGCGTATTTATTTATTTATTTTACAGTATTTTTATTGTTGACACTATTACAGATATTAACATTTTCTCTCTTTTTGCCTCAGTACTAATACTTTAATTTTACTTTTCTTAACCTACACAGACCAGAAGTAGCCAGGAATTGTTTCTAGTTGGAAGGGTCCTGAAAGATGGGAGTAAATGTCTCAACAAGGCTCAACTCACTTTTGATGGATGGATGAATGAAAGAATTAATAGATAAGTGTACTTGGAGAACTCACTGTTTTAAATGAAAACTTAAAAGTAATAATTTTGATGTTGGAAAATCATCTTGTAAATTTGCTATTGTTAATCTTCAATGTTTACAATTATACCTAATTCTAGCCTTTGTAAAATGTATATGGCGTAGTGAGAATATATTGCTTAATTTGGAAAAGACATAATCTATTTTCAATTACTTCAAAGAAACTATTTCAACAAGAGAGATGATATTTAGGTTTGTAAGATTTCTATTTCTGCACTTCTCCAGGATCATTTTCTTATACCAAATTTTCATGAAAATTTGCAAAAATTGATGTTAATTATAGAAATAAGGAATCTGTTCAAAAAAGAGGGAAAATTAACTATGAACAGTTGTGAAATAAAAACATAAATTTAAACAAACTGTCACATTCATTTAGAGGTTTGTTTCCTTCATAAATCTTGCTTTTATCCTCTAAGAGCTGATGTTAATTATTATTCTTCTAAACTTTTATGTTCTGCTTTCTTTATTTCTGAGAATAGGAATATTACAGGGTATTGAAAACAGGCATTGATTTGTAGTTCTTATCAATTTTTATCATGTAAATATTCCTATTTCTTTCTTTTTTAAATTTTCTAAAAATTATTTATTTATTTATTTTTAGAGAGAGGGGAAGGGAAGGAGAGAGGGAGAGAAACATCAATGTGTGGTTGCTTTTCTAGTGCCCCCTACTGGGGACCCAGCCTGAAACTCAGGCATGTGGCCTGAGCAGCAACCCTTTGGTTTGCAGGCCAGTGCTCAATCCACTGAGCTACATCAGCCAGGGCCAATATTCCTATTGCTGATGTCAGGCCTCCCACAGTTCCAGAATATTCAGCAATAGGTCCTTAGATATGCTGTAAGTCAACTTGAGCCCACAATTGTTTGGATGGTGTTTGAAGTGAAGGCACAGAGACTACTTAGAAGGTTACAGGAGTAGTAATCTAAGAAAGAGATAAATAGACTAAATTAAGGTTGTATAAAGAAGAGAGACAGGCTCCAAATAGAATAGATAAGAGGGAGCTCATAAGAAAATAACCCTTTCTCATGTCTTTATCTCCCTCATATGGAAGTTGGACTGTTGTGTTCTCATGGCTATCCTATTGGATAGAGGGAATGTTGCCTTAAATAGGGTGGATATTTTCTTTATCAATCATCCAATTTGAAAATACATCTTGCAGTAGGAAATGAATATTATGTTGTGAGTCTTTACTAAGACGTACAGGCAATTCAGTGGTCTCTTGGGCCTGCACTCATGAGCATTTAGATATATGCACTATGGCATTGTCCTCTAAATTAAGTCAAGGGGATTGGCAAAACAAAATAAAATGCCTCTGTATGTATTTTATTGACCGAAATGTCAAATATATGTGTGCATGTGTCAGCATACTAATATGTCTATCATAGGACATACAGACATACATTTTCAAAGGAAGATATAATAATAGGTGCAAAGAGGGTCTGCTACTTTCATTCCTCACCCAGTGGATTACTTTTTGTATGCCTTGAGTGTTATGTAATGTTCCTTAGAGATCCCTGAGAGTAGAATGGGGATTGATGCTGCCAAATGGTGACCTTGTCATAGCCAGAAATCTGACCACTAAAGGCTTCAGGGAAACGTACTGGGTTTTGTGGCCAATTTTACATTAAGATCTGTATTCTTGTTCTCATCTTCCATCCTCAAGTTTCTTAACAAATGTTACAGTCTGCTTTTTACCTCTGCTCCATGGAGTTAAAAGTTCCTTGTCCAAAATTGCACTCAACAATTCAAAAGGTAGGTAGAAGCAGAGGATATTATTCTCATAGTTACCCATTCATTTGATAAACATTTACTGATCACTTCAGGTACCAAGTCCTGTTCCAGGAGTTGCAAATAAGCCTGGAAAAAAGCATTCAAAAGCATCTGCCTTCTCAGAGCTTACATTACCGTGACAGGAAAAGTACTCCAGAAAAGGGGAGGGGAACAAGGTCAGAGGCTATGAGACAGGAATGTGCTTATTATGTTGGGAACAACAAAGAAACCACTGTGGCTGGAGTAGTCTGATCTTAAATAAGTAAAAGGAGTTGAGGTTAGAGAAGTAAAGGGTGGGGGTGAGGAGGAGTAAGGTCACAGATTAATCAGGGCCATGTGTGCATTATAAGAAATTTAGCTTTTCCTGTGAGGCAATTAGGAAATCTTGGTAAATTTTCAGCAGACTGTGACATCATCTGAAGGCATTTTAACTGGATCATTCAGGATGCTCAGTCTCAAAAACACTAGGGCAAGGGTAGTGTACAAGGACAGAAGCACAAAGACCAGTCAAAATTCTACTATAACATTAATTAAAGTAAAATAATGCAATTGAGAGAGATGATATTAATCTGAACTACAAGGAAATCAGTGGTCAAATTCTGTATGTATTTTGCACTCAGGTTTTGCTAAATGATTAGACTCGGAGTTTAAGAAAAAAGAATGTCAAAGATAATACAAAAATGTTTGACCTGAGCGATGTGAAGAATGAAATCACCTGTTTTTTATGACAGTGAAATATCAAATCAATTTATACATGTTAGTAGTAATATGCTGGTTGAGTCTCCAGGCAACTCATATACCAGACTGAAGTTCAGAATGGACTAGACTAAAACTTCAGTTTTGGAGTTGATAGCATATATGTTATTGAGAGTCATGGGAATGAATGAGATCACCCAGAAGGAAATATGGATAGGGGAAGAAATCAAATGGATTCTGGATATATTTCATAGTTAGAATTGACAGGATTTACTGGTAGTTTAAATGTTAGTGTTAAAGGTATGATTCAAAAATGAATTTGAGGATTTGGGAGAAAATTAAGCTATTGACCCTGGGGCTCTCCAATATTGGCAATAAAGAGGAATCCAGCAAACTAGACAGAAGAAATGATTAGAAAGGAAGAAACCAACCAGGTTGATATCTTAGAAAGCAACCAGTATGATGTCTTAGAATCTGAGTGAAGAAAGTATTTCAAAGCACAGCAATTGTCCTCAAAACCTATGTTAAATTCCACTGGATTAATATGAAAAGTGAATAACGATAATTGGATTTCACATGATAGTGATCACAATCAATTGTACTAAAAATAGATAGTATTGATTGAGAGAGGGGAACAAAAGGGTGATGACAGGTATCACTTTAAGTGATAACACAGGAAGAGACATTATAAAATTATAGACAATGCAAGGAGTTTTGCTCTAAAGAAGAAAAATGAGGCAATGGTTGCAGAAGAGGTATGGTTATTTTTTTTGTTTGTTTTCAGGATGGAAAAATGCTAGCATGTATGATAATAAGAATTAGTCAACAGAGAATGAAACTCCAAAGACCCATGAGAAAGTAGGAGAGAGGGTATTGCTGAAGCAATGTTCATGGATAGGCTACAGAAGATGGGTTTTGGTACAAGAGAAGTGCTGGCCTTTTCTAGAAACATGGATATGTCAATAAGAACAGGAGAGAAGATAAAGTATTTTTTGGTAAGGTATGGGTGAGTGGGTCTTGGAAGCCTGTAGAATATCTTTTCTGGTTAATTCTCCTTTCTCAATGGATTAGAAAATCAGTTCATCAGCCAAGAATGAGTTTGAAGAGAAAAGATAAGAGATGGTGAAGGAAGATATGAAATGGATAAAAAAAAAAATATCTAAGGATTGCTGGGAAGTATACTCATCCTCTTCAGGCAGATTGAGACAAGACAGCAAGGCCTTGTTTTTTTCCTGTAGTCACATTCAGTGGTTTAGGACAGACAAATTTGATTTGGAGTTTTAACTGGGACTACGGCTTAGGCAAGCAAGAAGAGGAATGGGGGCAAATGTATTGAAGGTCTGTACGTGGGAGTGATGATTATGATTAACCACAGGACTTAATCTAGTTAGGTAGGTGAGTTCAGAGTGGAGTTGCCAAGGTCCCTGAGAGGTGGCAGAATTAATGAACTGGCTGTAGATGCAATGAGTTGGAAGAATTTGAAGTTTCGTCATGAAAGTGAGCTGGAATTTGAGAGGCAGTTTTCAAAAGTATTTTTGAAATTGAAATTATGGTGGGATTTTGGTGATTGTTAGAAATGAGTTATATCACATGAACATGCTGGTGAGGCTGGATGGCAAGATCACAGAAGGAGATCTGTCCCAATCACAAGGGGAAGGGGCGTTGTAAGAAAATTGTTGGGTGTCAACCCAAAGGCTCTCGAAGCAATAGAAAGACTGAATGTGACAGTCAGTTTCAGATCGTAAGCAAGAACCTGGGTCTGGGCGCCCCAGAGACTGGGTCGCAACCACAGGGGCTCCAAGATCTAAGCGTTTGTGAGGAAAGCAAGGTTGGAGTGTTGCTTCAGGCACGTGACCCAGTTGGTTTCTGGCCACTGGCCCACTTTCTGTCTCTGGCCGCTCGGTCTTTGGAACTGGGGCCCATGAGCCCGGTGGCTGGCAGCGGGGCATTCCGGGCTGTTAGGAGCCACAGAAACGTCCTAGTCCAACTAGAGGACAGTCTCTTGCATTGCCATGAAGAAGCTTTTTACTTTGCGGAGAAGGAATGATGAGCTCCACACCCCCTCCTCACACCTGCTCCTGCGTAGGGCCAGTACTGGTCCACACACCCAGCCGGGCTACAACCTTCAAGATAAGGATTTAAAGAAACTTCATAAAGCTGCTGCAGTTGGGGATTTGGAAAAAGTGAAAGAGTACCTGAAGCTCAAGAAACATGATGTAAACATTCAAGATAGAGGACTCAGGTGACCAGACTGATGAAGAATAGCGTGGATGGGAAGCTGGAACTACTGGAGCCACTGGAGCCTCTAACCAGAAGCATAACTTGTCTGGGTTACCCAACTGGTTGTCACTCCTGGCATCCCATAGTGGAGAGGTCTGGTAGCCACTGGCAGAGGGTCACATTCCCAACTTTCATCTTCTTATTTTTGAAAGTGCTTATGTGGATATTTGAAGGCATTTGTGTTCTCTCTGATTTTCTCCACTCCTCCCATTGTCTTAATGTCCCTTGGGTCCTCTACCTTTTCCCAATCCTGCTATTTTTTTTTTTTCATTTTTTCCTATAGAGCATATTATCCCATCACCTAAGATTTCCCATATAACTAATGTACTGATTGGAAAAGAGTAGAGGTGACTTCCCATAATAATGGTTATGAAGACTGAGTCTTTTAATACAGCAGAACAGTTTATAGTGTGGATCTTCTATTACATTTTTTTCAGTTGCAGAGTATCTTCAAAAACCCCATCAATCCCACTTGATGGAAAACAAAATTAATTTTATATTTTAAGAAAAAAGTTAATTGCTTGGTATTAATAATGGAAAATATGTACTATGTGTGCCTACTTTAAAATATTTTTAGGCAGTTTTTAAGTCATAGGGTATGAAAAATATCGTTTTTCATTATAATTGAGTAACTGGAAACTTATGGTTTAGAAAGATGACTCGTATCATCTTGCTGATATAGTTTTACCTCCTCTTTGACAAGAACAGTTATATAATTTATTTTTTATCCTAAATCATTCCACTGAATTACTTTACAAGGTCATGGGTAACCTCAATATGACTTCATTCAGTAGTCATTTCTCAGTCTTACCTGGCTGGAGTTTCAAACAAGTATCTTACTTGACCTATCCTTTTCTCTCTCTCTTCATTTGCCTGGTGAAGAGAGATCAGCTTTAAATATCTATATTCCAAATCTTTTTAGCTCCAGCTATATTTCTCCCCTGAACTCTAGACTTATATACATAAGTGCTGTACTTCTGCTTAGATATCTAATAGGCTGTGGTATGCTCCTAAAGTTCAACAACAAGCACTTGTGGGGGTGGAGGTGGAGAGAAGAAAAGCCCTGATTTCAAGCTATCAATGTGATGTCAACTGGCTCTAATGGTTCTTGAAAATTTAGCAGTTGGGTCATGAAAGCCATTGACTCTACCCCATTGCTGATCAGTCATCTCAAACATCCCCAAACTATACTCTTGTTTTTCCTCCTGAGATCTGCTCATCTCTCTCTATAAATGCCGAATCCCTTTTTTCAGTTGTTTAGGCCAGAAACCCCAGGCTCATTTTTTACTCCTCTCATTATTTCACATTCTCCATCTGATTCAACAGAAAATCTTGCTGGCTCCACCTTCAAAATGTAACTAAATTTCAACCATTTTTTGCCACTTTTGTTATCCTTCTAATCAAAGCCACCATCATGTCCTAACCAGAATTACTCCAGTGGCCTCCTAACTAGTTTTCTGTCTTTTAACATTCTCAGTTTATTCGCAATATAGTAGCCAGGATGATTATATATACCATGTATGTCAAATGATGTCATTGCTCACGTTAAGAACTTCAACTGGCTTTCCATCTCATCCCTGCCTGTTATCTTCCTGATCTTACTTCCTACAACTCTCCCTTTCATTCATCTCCAGCTACCCTGGCCTCCTTAGTATTCCACAGAAATGCATTTAGGCTTTTGGACTTGTACACTTTGCCAGGAGTGCTTTCCTACCCAGAGATTCACATGGCTTTCCCTCCCATTTCCTTCAGGTGTTTATTTGTCACCTTGTCAGTGAGGTTCCCTGGCTACTCTACTTCCAGCTGTACCCTGTCTCTTTGCTGATATTTCCTACCCTTCTTCCCTGCCTGGTTTTTCTTTTTAGTAATATATACTGTTTAGCCTACTTTGTATTTTAAGTTTTGTATTTACCTCTTCAGCTAACATATATGATCCACAGGAGCAGGTATTTTGTCTGCTTTGTTTGCATGGTATCCTCATCATCTAGAAACCTGCCTAGCTGTAGTAAGTGGTAAATACTTTTTGACGAAAGAGTGCATATCTCCATACATAGATAAATAGGATAATTTAAAGATACTATTCAGAAATAAAAGGATATTTTTATTAATAAATAAATTAATTACTGATGAATCTTAAAAGTGTCATGCTAAGTGAAAGAAGGCAGACACAAAAAATTTACATTAAATAACACCATTTATATACAATTCTTAAAAAGGTAAAAGTTAAGCTTCAGAATGAAAATTACATGTTAGCTGGGATTTCAGATGAAGAGGGGAGAAGGGTATTGATTGTGTAAATAAGCATGAGAAAACATTTTAGAATGATGGAAATATTCTTTATTGTGATTATGGTGGTGTTTATATGACTGTGTATTGGTTAAAACTAATAAAATCGCACACTTAAATTTTTATGTATAAATTATATCTCAATTAAGATGAATAACAAATCTCAAGCTGTATATTCTATTTGAATATTTGTGTGTAGAGAAAGACAGATTGAGAATGAGAGATATAAAACCTGAAAGGTTACATACTAAAATAAAATAATTATTTCTGATGAGGACATGAGATTTGGGCAGAGGGAGTAGGTAGAATAAGAATGGTCCCTGGAGACTTTGCTTTGTGTTGCTTATTTCAAGTGTACTGCATGTAATAAGTTTGAAAATGAATAGGAGATATTTAATATTTCTGCCAGCTATAAAATTTAATTATCTTTATAGTTTTTAATAAAAAATTCCCTCATATCATATAGAGTCTGATAGGTGAAGGCTGAATTTTTAAACTGATAGTTTTAGCCTCTAACTCTAGCTCTACTCAGAACTAGATTAGATATAAAGTTCTCAGCCTAGAATTGAGAATGATTTAATGGTCTAGTATGAGGTAGATTTTTTGGTTACTTCTTCACTTACTCTGGATCCTAAGCTATCAAGAGTCCTAGGAAGTCAGTTAGTAAAAAGGGTATTCTTATGATAAAACCTAATAGGAGATTGCAGCTATGTTCTTGTCCCGTACCCAGTATAGAGGGATAACACTTCACTTCAGCTTCTATTGTAATGATCTACACTTGACATGAATTCAATTCATGGCTTTTGCTTAAGTTGAATTAAAGATTTGTGGAATCTGACAATTCTTCACCTGTCACAATGTATGCCAACATTTTTTTACAGATATTTGAAAGAGTGAGAGACTGGGAGAAAATTGAATTTGAATGAAAGAAAATGATACTGCTGGACTGAAACTTTAGAAATGAATACTAGGCTTCACAGGAATTTAGATTTCTTGTAAGATAAGTACTATGAGTTAAAAATAACAATATACCTTTGAAAGATGACAGCAATGTAGGTGGGAGCTGAGTCCACTTGCTCATGCACCTAACTGGGACTCTTAGCTGATCTTCTGAAAAACAAAGTAAAGAACCAATAGAATCTTAGCTGATATGGAGTTTGAAAGCCAAAGTGTGTAGAACACGCTTCAAAACAGGCAGTAATGAGTTATTTTAGACCGAGGGGAAGGTACCAGGGAACTCAGCTGCCATAGGGACATTGGAGGAGAGCCCCACTGGTTGATAGCAGCTAGCAGCTCCCTCCCCTTCCAGGACAGGGAAGTCCCAGACCTGCACCAGGGGGACCTGGATGCATAAAGTCACTGGGGGTGAAAAAAGGCAATAAGCATACACACACAGCTCACAGCATACTCAGACTGGGGTAGCTGTCACCGGCTGGGACAGTGCCAGAAAATGTTGGAGATCCTGGTGGCACCTGGAGCTGGGAGAGGAGGTGGACTGCTACTGGCTGTGACTCAGACAGAATCTGGACTTTCCAGAGAGTTGGAGTGCATGGAAAGCTGGGGTGTGCAGCAGCGGTACCCAAAAAAGACTTTTTTTCAAAGGGAAACTGAGGTACACCATGAAGGGACTTCACGGGTGCAGCAGCCAGGCCAACAAAGAGGGAAGAGTGTGGGCATGATTTGCTTCCACTCAGTGCCTCACAGATTAATGTAAGAGGTGCAAAACGAGGTGGCTTATCGACACCAGCCTGGTGCAAATCAGCAAAGTAGAGAGTGTGGGCAGCACAGTGCTCTGAGGGGATGCACTGGAAATTGGCCACCTGAGATTATTGTAATTTATATTGAGCCCCAAAGACAGGAAAAGTAAAACAGAGCTCAGACCCCCTCTGCTTGCAGGAAACAGGAAGATCTGAAAAACTGGCTGGGCAGGCTTAGCAATCAGCAGGAGGCTTTTTCCTCTTCTTTTCTTTAAGAGTAGTAGAGTAAGTGCTGGAGCTGAGAGAAAACCAGAGACAGATCCAGAAATGAGTCAGAAAGCAAAAACCAACAGCTGAGACAAATTTTTTTGCTCTTCATAAGAACTTACATACAGGTTTTTAAACAATTTCTTTCTTCTTTATGTTTGTTTAGGTTTTTTGTTTGTGTATTTGTTGTTATTTTTTGTTTTGTTTTTTATTCACCCTTTCATATTGCATTTTAATTTTTCTTCTTTCACTTTATTTATATTCCAAATAACTCACTACTCTTGGTCTTTTACTTTTTATTCTTTTTATTCAGATTATATATTTCTTATCATACTATAGTTATTCTAAATCCCACACAGCACTCTTCCCTGGTCTTAATCCATTTCACTATCTTCCTGAGCTTTATTACTGTTGGTGTAAACTTTACTTTCTCTCACACTGCGCCACGTTTCTATCCCTTACCCTCACTATTTCTCCTCCATCTAACCTCACATAAGCGCTCTTCTTTCTTAAGTCAGCTCACATTCTTATGAGATTCTTATTTCTTTTCCACATTTAATAAACAGTGGCTAGTTAGGTGAAATAACACAATTATTGCTGTGCTTCTTCAAAGGAACTCCCATTTGTTCATGATTTGTTTGCACTTTAAATCCCATAGAATACTCTTCTGCTATCTTAATCCATTTCACCTCCCCCCTCCCCGGCCCTGATCAATTGAATGAACAATTTTATTTCATTATTTTTTCTCTCCCTGTTTCTCTCTCTTTCCCCTGCCACCAACCTGGGCTTTACTCCTTACTCTTATTAGTTTGCTTCCCGCATCCTTTCAAAGTCATTTTTTTTTTTTTTACTGTAGACATCTCATATCCATTTTTCTACAATATTATTATTCCCATTCCACCTTTATGGAACCTCATTCAGCTGTTGTTGCTATCAACCCTGCTGTGGTTTTTCTGCAGTTTTGCTCCCATTGGTCCTGTACCTTTTCAATTTCACTTAAAGCCTCGTAGTATATACTCTTCTCTCTTCTTACTCCATTGTTCCCATTGCCCTTTCATGTTTTACTTACAAATTTTGTTGTCTCCCTTTATTCACTTTGGTTGTATCCCAATTCTTATCAATTCTCATCCCTTTTACCACTCAATAACATTTTTCCCACTTGTAGTCAACTCCTATTCCCTTTGTAATATCTTATCATATCTGTAATCGCTGATCTTCTTTATTAATTTTAGTTCAATTGAGGTTGAGATTGCTGGTAGAGGTATTTTTTTCTTTTTGTTTTTGCTAGTGTATGTTTGGTTGTCTGATACTGCTTTGTTAGCCAACAACTGTTCAAGGGCATATAAGACAAGGTGGGAGTTGTGAATACCAGTAAGCCTGTGGAGGGGAGAACCCACCAACAATGAAGCCACCAACATGTAAAACCCAAGTACAACAAGAAAGCCCATGCAAACAGAAGAAAAGGCCACCCTAGAGCATCCAGACAAGGAGACCAAAGGGACCATACCACTGAGTCACACAGAAGTCCTACCACAGAAGTTCACACCATGAAGACAGCTGGCAAAGCAGAGCATCCGGAAACACAGAAACAAATTAAAAGAGTCACCTAAAATGGGGAGACAAAGAAAGAACCCATAATTGAAAGGAATGGAAGACTTCCCAATAAAAGAGCTAAATGAAATGGATGCAAGCAAACTATCAGACATAGAATTCAAAAGAATGGTTATAAGGATGCTCAAGGAACTCAGTGACAACTATAAGAAACTGAGTGGAGCTATAACAGTAGAAAAGGAGAGAGAAACTGTAAACAAGAACAAAGAATAAATGAAAAATAAATTTACTAGAAGGAATTACAAGCAGGTTGGATGAAGCAGAGGACTGGATTAGTGAGCTGGAAGAGAAGGTAGAAAGATACCCAGGGAAAGTAGCAACAGGAAAAAAGACTAAAAAACCATGAGCATAGATTAAGGGAACTTCAGGACAACATGAAACACAACAACTTTTGAATCATAGGAATATCAGAAGGAGAAGAAAAGGAGCAAGTGATAGAAAACCTGTTTGAAAATATGACAAAACTTCCCAAAGCTGGAGAGGGGAAAAGCAACACTTGTTCAGGAAGCACAGAAGGTCCCAATCAAGATGAAATGAAAGAGGCCCAATCCAATATACCATAAATAAAATGGCAAAAGTCAAAGACAAAGAGATAATCTTAAAAGTAGCAAGAGAAAAACATATAGTAACATATAGAGTAGCTACACTAAGGTTAGCAGCTGATTTCTCAATAGAAACACTATAAGCCAGAAGGGAATAGCAAGAAGTATTCCAAGTAATGAAAAGCAAAGGCCTGCAACCAAGACTACTCTACCCAGCAAGGCTCTCAACTAAAATGGAAGGTGAAATAAAGAGTTTCCCTGACAAAAGAAGGCAAAAAGAGTACATCTACACCAAGCCAGTGCTGCAAGAGATGCTAAAGACACTTCTATAAAAAGGAGAAGAGCACCCCAATGCTCAGAGCAGCATTATTTACAATAGCCAGTGCTGGAAATAGCCTAAGTGGCCATCAGTAAATGAGTGGATCAAAAAGTTGTGGTACATTTATATGATGGAATACTATGCAGCAGAAAGAAATAAGGAACTCTTACCCTTCACAACAGCATGGATGGAACTGGAGAGCATTATGCTAAGTGAAATAAGCCAGGCAGTGAAAGACAAATACCATATGATCTCACCTATAAGTGGAACCTAATCAACAAAACAAACAAGTGAACAAGGTAGAGCCAGAGATGTGGAAATAAAAAACAAACTGACAGTAACCATGGGGGTGGGAGATAATGGGGGAAAGAAAGGGAAGGGTTAAGTCAAGGAACATATACATAGGACCCATGGTCAAAACCACTGGGGAATGGAGCATTGAATGTGGGAGGTGGGGGTGGATAGGGTGGGAGGACAGTAATGGTGGGAAAATTGGGACAACTGTAATTGAACAACAATAAAAATAATGCAACATAAAAGTGATTTATGATGGCCTACATATTAAACTGGTTCTGAATCTTAAAAAAAAAAAAACAACATAAAGTCTCAGACTGGAAGTATGATGCATTGATAAAAAAGTTAAGAATTTTGAGAAATGGAGTAATATTCTTGGTTATAAGGTGTTTCTCTAAGATATTTTTAAATATACATTTTGCATTTAACCATTTTTAAGAAACAGAAGGGCTGTTGTTCTGGGCATTTAGTGAAAACCATTTATATTGGCTTTGAAGCATTTATATGTGTAAACATTGGTAAATGGCTGTAGCAAAGATATGTTGTTAGTTCTAAAATTTAAGAACAGTTAAATCTAAAACTTAAAATGAAATGTAGGCAAATGTTAAATCTGTGTGGTATTTTAAACTTTGTAATATTTCATGCCTCCTCAAGGTACATTAGTCTTGTTTTCACATTTTGTGACAGACGATAGGCCTATATTGCTCAATACTTCCTTGGAAAGCTGAAGCTTCTATAGATATTTTATTTTATTGATTTAAGGCTGATTTCCAGTATCCCTTGGGGCATAAAGATGGGTCCTCATGTTTTCAGAAAAGGTTTAATTGTCATAGTGTGGTTCAGACTTCAATTAGAATAGTGAAACTATCCATCAGGCATGAGGCAGCCACTTTGGGAAGACTTACTGGGTACTGCCCAAATGACATTCACTTTCTATTGCAGCAGGGTTTTATTTCTTGTTTTCTTTCCTTTTTTTTTTTTAAATTAATGAAAAAAGAGAACTGGAGTTGGATGGACAGGTGGATCCAAAGATTGAGTAAAAGCCACCTAAGTTCCTTGGAACTAAATTCTTGATATATGTAAAATAGTGGATGAAGGAGACAACTAGAATATTTGCTAGGTTTGCTAAGTTACTGCAAGAAGTTATTTTAGGTAGGTTTAAAGTCTTTTGGTCCTGTGGGTTTGGATTGAGGGCTTGACAAACTTCCCATTACACAAGCAATAATTCGGTAAAAAGCAATTATAGTTAATGTAAATTTTATTTAAATATAAATTGGTACATCAACTAAATATTTTTATATATGAACTATCATATTCATAAGTATTTTGTCAAACTAAGACTTATTCTAACTTTGTGTTTTGTTATATTGATATAGAACACCTTTGCACTTGGCCTGTGCTTACGGTTACTCAAATGTTGTATCTCTTTTAATTGAGAAACAGTGCAAAATAGATGTCTGGGATAGTGAAAACAGATGTCCATTGACTAAGGTTTGTTAAATTTTCCTTTTCAACTGGAATGTGTTTCAGTTCTTTTTTCTAGTTAGCTTTTGTTGAATTTCACATTTTAAAATGAAATATTAATCATTCATTTAATATATCATATCCTGAGTAGTAAACTGGTTACTCATCTCTTGTTGTATTTACTGACAGGCAGTACAGTGTAAAAAGGAGGATTGTGCTACTATTCTTCTAGACGAAGGTGCAGACCCAAATCAGGTGGATTTACATGGCAATACTGCTCTTCATTATGCTGTCTGTGGTCAAAGTGTTTCATTAGTCAAAAAATTGCTTGAACACAAAGCTAATCTTGAAGCACAAAATAAGGTACTCTTATTAAAAACAACACATTATATTTTAGAAAGTTTATAATATAGAAGGCAACTGAAGAAGGTATTCATTGCAGATAATTTGTATCTTTTGAAACATATATTATATAAAGTATGAATTTTCCAAAATGAAATTGAAGAGAAGAAGAATGAGATTATCAAATATTGATACAGTTTTCCTTATTTTATGTATTTATTACTTTTGGGGGTTCCTTTTTAAAAAGCCTTTCTCCATTTAATTTTAGATTATAATTCTAACCTCCAAAGCAATATCATATTTAACAGTGATAACTGTTTAAAGGCCTATGTCAAATGAGACCTATTTGATTTTCCTATAAATAAATATTCATTAAAACCATAAAGACCACATTTTTTCTATTTATACACTTATGAATAATCCTAAAAAGAGGGTTGAATTAGAAAATCACTTACAATACTAAAAGTAATCCAAATATAAGGTCTTATTGAGACCTTATGAAAAAGTGAGGAGTATTTTTTAAGATTCTTAGCACCTTAGCACTGATACTTTGTCTACATAATAGACCAAAATAAGCTCCATCCTTGGAGGTTTAAATGAAACCCTACGAGAATCCAATTGTAACACCATTATGAAATGTGAATGTATGATTTAAGTACTTGTCACTTTGATAGTCTAGGCTGATCTTATCCACAAGTTGAATTAAGACTATAGTTGAAACTTTATTTTTTTACTGGCCCAACTCCAGTTTATTTTCTTGGTCTCTGAAATCATATTTTGTTATGTATCAAAACCTTTTAAAATTAGAGTATATTAGAGGTTTATTATAAGTGCTCTTATTTTTTAAATTGAACTTAGATCTAAAAGGCATGTTAATGTTGGTACAATATTTTAAATAATCATTTTGAAATTTTTTTTCAGGATGGGTGCACTCCACTTTTACTTGCCATTACTGAAAACAATGTGGAAATGGTAGAATTTCTTCTGAAGAGAGGAGCAGATGCAAATGCCTCAGATAAGAATCAAAGGTATAATTAATGCTGAATAAGAGCATATAACTACAGTAACTTAATGGGATGTTTATATATATGTATATATAAAACATATATTATTGTTGCTGTTGTTTTTGTAAAAAAGATCTAGCCATATGATTTTGGGCAAATTACCTAGATTCCTGAGATCTATTTTTCTATGAAATCAAACTTTTGTACCAAAATTAACAAGTTATTATTATATTATATTAATTATATTATATTATATTTATTATATTGTATTATATTATATTATAATATTATATTTTTATAACATTAGAATGTTACACAGAAACTCAACCCCTAAGTCCTAGATGCTGTAGCTCAATGGGAGTAGGGGACCCAGAACCCCAGAAACACTGTCCTCCATAGCATTTTGAGACATCTTGAAAACCCTACGGTTCAGGAAGCAGGGACTGAAAATCACTGAGCTAGCTGCTTTTTAGTGACCCTTTATCTTTAGACTCCCAATATGATCTGGACTGACACACCTTTTTGAGAAGATCTGCTCCACTTTTTACATTCTTGCCCTGATTCTTTTCCTGATAGAGACTCTACACTTGAATTGTAAATTTAGAAGATTAACTTTTTTAAAAAGCACAAGGCATGCTTAAGATCCATAAATACACATTTATATCTCTTGCTCCAGAACAGCCCTTATGATTGCTCTAAGTGATGAACCAACAAGTTTAGTCAGTCTTCTTCTTCAGCAAGAAGTGGACCTATCTTGCCGAGATATTTACGGATTCACAGCTGAGGAATATGCTTCTTTTAATGGTTTTACTATGTAAGTGATACCACATATCTTTTGACAATTGTATAGAATTTGATCATAAGAAAGAAACGTGGGCCCCAAATACAAAGTTGGAATAGGCTCTGCAGTGGGGGTGACCACATTATGAGCTGTGGTCTCATGGACCCAAAGATCCTTGCTTTCACCTGCTTATAGAATCCAATCAGTATAATAACTAGAGGTAGACTGAGTCTACATATTAATTGCCAGAGGCATGGGAATTTGTAGTACACAAGGAGAGGGGATTCCAACAACTAGTAACATAGCCATTAATAAAAATCTGGGCAGTAGGGTTGGGCAAAAGATGATTAATCCACACAAGCTCCTTTCAATGTATTTACACATTAGTGACATAATAAGTACATGCTCATGAGCCCAAAATATAAAACTTTTATGCATGATCATATATTTCTGATTTTAATAGTAAATGAAAAAATGAAATTCAATGTTCAGAAATATTTTCTGTTTTTGATCTTCCTTTGCAATGGGAACTAAGAGCTCTCTAATTATGACTTTTGTTGCTTGAGTAACTGTTACCTATCTTCCATGTTTAGCACATGGCCTTTGCTTATTAGTACCATTTATTAGCTCTTTTTCTTGGCACATAGGTTCTATGGTTTCTTAACAGTGGGAGCATAAATAATATTTATCAAACAGTTTTTTAAAAATAAGTGTAACTGTGTCAAATTAGGGAATTATATTCAGACATTTTTGTTACAGTTAGTTTTAATCCATATGTTGCCTCATTCCTTTCACTGTAATTTTGAAACCACATGCCTACTAATGAGTCACTAGAATGGGCTTTTTTTTTCAGGTATGGAGAGAAGGTTTATTCTTTACTGGGTATGTCTTAGTCCCTGAATTAATTATCTTCACCTGTCAATTTACTCTTAAGACCACATGTTATGAGCTGAATTATGTACCACCCCCCTCCCAAAATTCATATGTTAAAGTCCTAATTCCCACTACCTCAGAATTTGGATGGCTGTATTTCAGGAAAGGGCTTTTAGAGAGATATTAATTTGAAATGACTGCATTAGGTTGGGCCCTAATCCAGTCTGATTGGTGTCCTTATAAGAGGGAGATATTAGGACATACAGAGAGACACCAGAGGTGTTCATGCACATGGGGACAACTTATGTGAACAGGCAACAGAAGTACAGTCATCTACTAGCTAAGGACAGAAGCCTGGAACAGATGTTCCTGTATGGCTCACAGAGGAAATCCATTCTTCTGGCACCCTGATCTTGGACTTCTAGCCACCAGAATTGTGAGAAAATAAATTTCTGTTATTTAAGTCACTCAGTCTAGTATTTTGTTATGGTAGTCCTAGCAAATTAATACACCAAATATAATCTAAAGCCACTTTTTCTACCTTGCTATGGCTTATTTATGACAGCAGGAAGGAACTAAGGGCCAGGAAATGAGAGTACATGAAAGAAAAATGGTGTCTGTTGATGGAGCTGGCTTGAGGGAAGCTAGAAGTCAGCAGCCAGTGTGTGACATACTTGGGAGGGCATTAGCCAATGTCTATGGTTTTGATTTGATAATTACATATTCAATTGACTATTTATGAATGCTAATATTCATATATGTTTCTTTCTTTATGGATAGATATCATCATTTAATTGCTAGTTATGGAAAGGAGAATAAAGTTAAGAAGATATCTACTGAAGATAAAATCTTGGACACTACATTTGATAAAGAAGAACTGAAGGAAGGAAAGAAAATAAAAAAGAACAAGTAGTTTTTCTTGTTGGTTTTTATTTGTCTTTTAGGAAGGAACACAGCTTTCTCAAGTAACATTTTATTTGAAATTGAAATTTTCTCCTAATTTGAAAAGCTAAATATTTTTAAGAACTGTTCTTATGAATATGTGTGACTGAAGTATTCTGGTACTCTGTTGACTGAAAATATAATGTAAAGATACACTGAATGCTTAAGATAATTTAATCCATAGCCTTTTGACTAATTATAGAAAACAATTTTTGAATTAAATATAAATTTTAATGAATATAAAACTGTTATTACTTTTTTTATTCTAAAAATTCTTCAGAGAAGTAGTTTGATAATAGATAATATAATATTGGGTTGGCCAAAAAGTTCATTTGTTTTTTTCTGTAAGATGACTCCAGTGGTGCTTATTTGTCTTTAACTTCATTCAAAGCAATTTTGTTACATTGTATTGTGACAGCTGTCATCAGTGTGCAATTTCAAAAACCTTATCAAATTTGGTGAATTATTGTGTATCCATTTTAATATTGAAGATGGAAGAAAATACACAACATTTTTTGTCATATTATGCTTTATTATTTCAAGCAAGGTAAAAAGATTTGTACAGTGTGTTGTGAAGGTGCTGTGATTGATTGACCAGCTCAGAGATATATGAAAGAATGCTCAGTATCACCAGCCATCATAGAGATGCAAATTAAAACCACAATGAGATATGAATTTATATCAGTCAGAATGGTCATGATAAACAAATCAACAGACAACAAGTGATATGGAGGTTGTGGAGAAAAGGGAACCCTAGTGAACTGTTTGTGGGAATGCAGAGTGGTGCAGCCTGTGGAAAACAGTATGGAATTTTCTCAAAA
The DNA here is from genome assembly GCA_004027475.1 of Anoura caudifer. NCBI lineage: Eukaryota > Metazoa > Chordata > Mammalia > Chiroptera > Phyllostomidae > Anoura > Anoura caudifer. Next base: position 85,679 of record PVKU01005216.1, read on the forward strand.
AACTAAAGATGGAACTGCTTTTGACCCAGCAATTCCACTGCTGAGATTATACCCTAAGGAACCTGAAACACCAATTCAAAAGAACCCATGCTCCCCAATGCTCATAGCAACATTATTTACAATAGCCAGTGCTGGAAATAGCCTAAGTGGCCATCAGTAAATGAGTGGATCAAAAAGTTGTGGTACATTTATATGATGGAATACTATGCAGCAGAAAGAAATAAGGATCTCCTACCCTTTACAACAGCATGGATGGAACTGGAGAGTATTGTGCTAAGTGAAATAAGCCAGGCAGTGAAAGACAAATACCATATGATCTCACCTGTAAGTGGAACCTAATCCACAAGACAAACAAGCAAGCAAAATATAACCAGAGACATTGAAATAACAAACAAACTGACATTGACCAAAGGGGAGGGGGGATAGGAATAATGAGGGAAAGAAGGGGAAGGGTCAAGTCAAAGAATATGTATGTATGCAGGGAAGGATTGAAAGTAGAGATGAGGGGTGGGTAGGGCAAGAGAGAGTAATGGGGAAAACTGTAGTTGAACAACAATAAAAAAAGTTTTAAAAATGATTTGTGAAATTTGTTCTGGAGATTTCTCACTGGATGATGCTTTGCAGTCAGGTAGACATGTTGAAGTTGATAGTGACCAAATCGAGAGATTAATTGAGAACAATCAGTGTTATACCACTCAGGAGATGTCCGGCATACTCAAAATATCTAAAGCAATAAAGTTATTGGTGAAAATGAAAAATGTGTCTGTTATTTTACAGATAACCTAAACAAGCTTTTTGGCCAATCTAATATATACCTAATCATTACATAAAACTTAAAATTGAGTAACAATATTTGTGAAGAATTGAAAATACCATGCATCTATTAAAATATAATTTGGTGTTTATTTGAAAAAATACATATAGTTATTTAGGTCTGTAAAAATCAGCTTTTCTTTGGTGAATATGTGTTTAAAAATTTTTTGTATTATTGTTGTTCAATTACCGTTGTCTCCCTTTTCCCCCTGTTACTCTCCCCTGCCCTTCCCACCCCTCACCTCCACTTTCAATCCTCCCCCAGCCCCCACCCCTTCATTGTCTTTGTCTCCAAAATATATAAAGAACGCACATGATTCCACACCAGGAAGACAAACAGTCCAATTAAAAAATGGTCAAAAGTCCTGGTGAATGTGTCTTATACTGGTGTTTTGTTATTGTTAAATGAAATAAAATTTTGTACAATTAGTCCTTGTATTCACCAACAATCACACTCTGACTGTACCCTTCACCTGTGGTGTAAAAAAGTAGATAAGATGGGGGCAGAAAGGGAGCCTGATGGTAACAGGACATCAGGTAAATGTCAAAACTATTCAAACACTCTCCATGCCCTCAAGTCAACAGTTAGGATACTTAGAACAGTGCTTGGCCCCAGTGACTTGAGGTAAATAATTTAAAGAGAGAATTTCCCTGAATTCCTTTTTTATAACTTAATCTCGCACATTTTTTCAACAAAGTTTGTTTTTTCTGGACTCTCGATCTACATTCTTATATACTTGTCTCCTACCAACTCTCTCTCTCTCTCCCTCTTTCTGTCTCTCGATTTCCACACAGCTATAAGAAGTAAAGGATTTCTGTGGTTTACACTTTAAAGCTGCCCTCCATCCTTTCACCCATAGTAATACATGTTTCCAGTTTCTAGTGAAATGTTAATTTTTTTAAAGTTTTAAAGTATAATTGAAATATCAGGTAAAGAAAATTAGCAAAGACAGAGAATAATGGCAACGTCAGTCAGATTCAAAGGGGATCATTTAAAAATGACGATAAAATACAGAAGGATCAATGCTAAATTATTATTGGATTGTAGCTGAGGCATATAATTTAAGATAAGAAATGTACTTAGGAGTAAAGTATGTGAACATAAATGAAGACATTACAAATATTACTTTTCTCATGCATAGTCTCATTTCTGCAGATCCCTTGATTCTGCCTTGAATTAGAAAAATCTATATTGAAAAAGCAGTTAAATGAGCTGTCACAACATTTTTACTAACTACTTATTTGAAGAAAAGTTGTGAGCAGTTTTCAGTGTAGAAGCTGTGAAGAAATTTCAAAAGACAAACATCTATCTCATGAATTATCAGTTGAAAGATACAATTATATTCAGCATATAACTGAAAAAAATTTATTCATAATACTAAATGAAATATTAGTAAAAGTAAACTTTTCAATATGTTATAGGGATGTATGAGAACATTTAAATAAAGTAAAAATATTAACATTTCAGCTACAAATAGAGGAGAAATTATAAATACTCCTGTGTAATTGGACATTCTTATTTACAAATATTTTCATTGATAAAGCCCTTTTCATTTTTAAAGCACTATATTAATACATATTCATAAAATTTGGATAAAAAAGAAAAAATACATTACCATAGTGTCATGATTCAAATATTTGTTCGATTTTTGGCACATTTTTGTAGTTTTTAAAAATTTTCATAGCTTTTTTCTCAAAGGGAACTTAAAATTTTGCATTTTCCTTTCTCAGAACAGTACATAGTTTGCAGTTTTCACTGTGCTACTTGCCATACCTTAAACTCATTCAGTATGGATGGTCGGACTTCAGGACTTTTCCCTGAAGACTTCCTTTAGTTTTCTCCTTGAACAGCTTCCTTGACTCATGGGACCTCAGTCAAGCTTTTCCGGTTGCCCTGCCATTTGATCCTTACCTTTGGGATTGCAAGCTTATGACAGCTTAAATTTTTTGTTTATAGTTAATTCTCCATCAGTTTTTGTAATGCTTGGTGTATAGTAGTCATTCAGCTTGTCAAATACATAATAATTATTGATAGTGTTAGGCACTGCTCCAAGCACTCAACATATGTAATATTCACATAGCCTTGTTGAGGGGAGTGCTACCTGTATCTTCACTTTGTAGTGAGGATATGAAGTACAGCAAGGTTTAATGGCTTGCTCCAGGTTACTGAATTTAGAAAGCCAATAGTTGGGATAGAAACCCATGCATTTTTGTTTTAATCTTTACTGTGTTTTTTTTACATTACCTTTTGGTCCCCTTATATTCCCTTCCCCCCAGCATTTACCACACTGTTGTTCATTTCCATGGATCTTTTTTCTTGCTAAATCTTTCCACTTCCTAACCTCTCCCCCTCCACTAGCTGTTATCCTGATCTCCATCTATAAATCTGTCCCCATTTTCCTTGTTAGTTCAGTTTGTTCATTAGATTCCACATATGAGTGAAACAATATGGTATTTTTCTTTCTCTGATTGGCTTATTTCACTTATCGTAGTGTTCTCCAGGGCCAACCATACTGTTGCAAAGGCCAAATGCTATTCTTTTTTACAGCTGAGTAGTATTCCATTGTGCAAATGGCCTATAGTCATTTTATCCATTCATTTACTGATGGACACTTGGGCTGCTTCCAAATCTTGACTATTGTAAATAATGCTTCAATGAACATAGGGGTGCTTATATTCTTTCAAATTAGTGTTTTGGGTTCCTTTGGATATATGTCCAGAAGTGGGATCGCTGGGTTGAAAGGCAGATCCATTTTTAATTTTTTGAGGTGTCTCCATACTGCTTTCCACAGTGGCTGCACCAATCTGCATCCCCACCAACAATGCAAAAGGGTTGCCCTTTCTCCACATTCTTGCCAGCACTTGTTTGTTGATTCACTGATGATAGCCATTCTGATAGGTGTGAGATGGTATCTACTTGTGATTTTAATTTGCATCTCTCTGATGGCTGATGATGTTGAGCATTCTTTCATATGTCTATTGGCCATCTATATGTCCTCTTTGGAGAAATATTTATTCAGGTCCTTTGTCCATTTTTTAACTGGGTTGTTTGTTTTTTCGGTGTTGAGTTTTGCAAGTACTTTGTGAATTTTGAATATTAACCCTTATCAGATGTATCTATAAATATGTTCTCCCATTCTGCACATTGTCTTTTTATTTAGTTGATGATTTCCTTTGCTAAACCCATGCATTCTAGATTTGGACCTACCCAGTCTGACCCCAGGACTTTCCTCATTAAGCAATATATCACACAATTTCTCATATGAATAGATGAATATATATCATCCTTGTAAACTCTGCTTTTAATGGCTCAGAGGAAAGATTACAGTATTATTTGCAACTTATTTAAACCACTTGTTCATTTAACTACATTTGCTGAGAACCCCCTTCTAATGCTTGTGGCTGTAGAAGAGTTAGAGTAGAGGAAGAAAACCTAACAATTCTTGACATCAAGTCAACACACAATTAATTTCCACTATGGTTTAGATCAATGGTTCACAATGGGGGCAATTTTGTCCCCCAGGGAATATTTGGCAATGTCTGAAGGAATTCTGGTTGTCAAAACAGAAGAACACTGGTAAATAGCTCACATGCACTAGAGAGTCCCCTACAGCAAGAACTTATCTGACACCAAAAGTCAAAAGTGCCCAGGCTTAGAATTGTTGATGTAGGGTCTATAATATATACTGAAAAACAAAGATGAAAAAGATATCTTATGTCTTCTGTCCTCAATGAGCACACAAATGTTTCTCAACTATATAAGTTAATGAGGGTCAGGCTATGTGTACTCTACTTCTATAATTAGCAAAGGGGAAGGGAGTCATAAAATTACCTAGAGCAGGTTATGGAGGGTCAGGGGTGATTTCAAATGAATGAGAACTTTTTGGCTGGGCTTGAAGGACAAATAAGATATTACTGGGTCTTTCAGTCAAATCTTAGCAATCCTGTAAAACCTCATTCATAAGAAAGGCACAAGCAAAACATCCAGGAATCAGAGGAGGGAAAGATTATTTATAATTCTGGTGGAGGAGAAGGGATTTGAATTTGGTCTCACCTGACAATATGTTTTTATTGATTTTAGAGAGAGAGGAAGAGGTGGTGGATAGAGAGTGCAATGTGAGAGAGAAACATCAATTGGTTGCCTCCCTTATGAGTCCTGACCGGGTATAGAATCCACAACCTAGGTGTGTGCCCTGACTGGGAATTGAACTTGCAACATTTTAGTGTATGGGATGACACTCCAACCAACAGAGCTACCTGGCCAGGGCTAGCTGAGTGAAATTTTGACACAAGACATCTAATAAAAAAACTAAATGGTATAGAGAAAGAACTTTATATATTTCATAATTGAAATTGTGCTGATTGCCCATTAAGAAAACATGCATACTCTCAAACAGTTTGTTGTATAGTGCAGGTATAGTGCAACAATATTCGACTTGAGTTACTTGCCTGCTCATTGTTGTAAACTCTCCCAAGTGTTTAAAATCTTAGAATATTGTTGAATTGTGAATTAATTTTAGTGTGCATGACATTATCTAAACTAGAGCACATTTACTCTTACTTTAATGAGTTTAACAGCAAAAACAACTATTTAATGTGCATCTGACTTTAGGTGAGTATTTAAACTTCCTCTGCACATGAACAGACGTTTTTTTCCTCACTCATCTGGACAGCTTGAAGGAATACCCGTTATGACTGAAGTCTTGAATTTTCACTCCCACCAATTCTAACCCCAACCAAACCAGGATTATTGCATAAAGTTGTGTCTGTTTAGGCCACTCTTTTGGAGGGAGAAAGTGGGACTGAGCAAACGATGTGCCCTGACGTGTGACTGTGCCAAAGGAGGACAGGGCATTGTTTTCTAGTTTTCAAGAGTATTTTTATGGGCCAGTGGTGGCCCTGTCTCATCTCCATCACAAACCCTTCTGAATGTGTTCCCTTGGTTATCTCTCTGGAACTGCAGCCTCTCTTGGCCTCAGCCAGTCTCCTGGGTGCTGGTGCTGCATTGTTATCTTCCAGAAACTCATGGACCATGCCTTTGCCTGTGCTACCGATACAGCTTGTTTGAACCTCATTTTCATGTAAAACAAGTCGTTCCCAGTTTTGATGGGGTTTGCCATTTTTGGGGGTATTTTTCTAGCCTTTCATTGTTAAAAATCACTTTCTATGCCCACTGATTCCACTCAGAGCACCCTTTTCCCCACTCCTTAGTTCTTCAACTTTGCTTAATGACACATTCCTAAATTTCTACCATGGAACACAAACTATAGGAACTTGGGCTTGAATCTTAACTTTTCTGAACTTGTTTTCTCATCTGAGAAATTGTGAAAGTAGATGATAATAAAATTATTTAGCATAGTACCTAATAAAGAGATGTTGCTTATCAAAATAGTAGTTTCCTTTTACTTCATGTTGAAGAAATAAAACTGTAACCCAGTTTTTTTCTTTTCTCATTGTCCTTACTATTTCAGTTCTGTGTGGACCTTAATGCAAAACACACCATAAACTTGGTTATTATCAAATTTCACGTGACACCAGGTATGTCATTGTTTTCCAACTTTACAAAAGTGTTATGGCATTATAGTAGATTGGCATAGTACTCAGCAAAAATTTACTCACCTCTTCCTGACCCTTTTTCCCTTTCCTGATGACTTGGCTTGCCCATGTGACTTCCATGTGTAAAGGTGACAACTGGCTTTTTCCTAGCAGAGCCCATCTGACATCCTCCTTGAGAATAACATGCTTAGCTAGCAGCTCAGCTACCTCTTCAGCCTGGGTCCCAGGGTGACATAACGCAAATCTGAACTCAAGTCTAGCTGATACCAAGAACCCAACTAAGGCCAGCAGAGCCATATAGTCAATACTCATGAGTAAGAAATAATTGTTAAAAAAATAAAAATAAATAAAAAAGAAATAATTCTTTACTGTTTAAACCACTGAGATTTTGAAATTGTTTACTGTCTCAGCAAAAAGCTGACTAATACAAAAATTATAAGCAGAGGGTCCCAGAATGTAGCACCTGGCCATTTCATTTATACAGTTCCCAGGAAAAGTACTCTGTGTCCTATTCCTGGATTCTACATCCCTTCCCTCCCCTAACTGTTCCATAGTAGCTCAATGGTTGCCCCTCATTAATCTCTTTTATTGTGCAGAATTGTTTTCTTCCTGCCAGTGAAACTTGCAACAGACTTGTCAGTCCCATTAGGTGTATTTCACTTGCAATGTGCTTACCTGAGCACATTATCATCAAGTAATCAGTCCTTTCTCCACAATCACTTCACCAGCTCCAAGCAGAAAAATTTTATTATATGTTACGTTAGATGGATGCTTTTATCCTGTAATCTTTTCTGAGATATAAGTGCATCTCAGTCCAATTTAGGTAATTAATTTCTTGCTTTAAAAAAACACCTGATAATTCTTTCCAAAGGAGTTGTATCAGTTTTTTTTTATTGTTGCCATAACAAATGACCATAAACACAGTGGCTTAAAACAGCACATTTTAAAAAAAATTTATTTTAGAGTTCTGAAGTTCAGGAGTTCAAAGTGGGTCTCACAAGACTAAAATCAAGATGCCAGAAAAATGGGTTTCCTTTTGAAGACTCCAAGGAAGAATATGTTTTCTTGCCTTTTTGTAGCTTCTGTTTGCTGCCTGCAATCTTTGGCTTTTGACTACCAGAAATTGAATTACTCTGACCTCTGAGCCTATCCTTACATCTCTTTCTTTGACTTTTCTGCCTGCCCTTTGCACACATAAGGACCCTTGTATTTTCAGAAGATTCACCTTGAAAATCCAAGGTAATATTCCCTTTTGAGACCTTACCCCAATCATTTCTTTCCCATTTGTCCTAATATATATCTTGTGAATAGGTAGTTTTAGGTGTGAGGTGATAGCTTATTATAGTTTTGATTTGCACTTCTCTTGTGCTTAGTGATGAGCACTTTATGTACCTGTTGGACATTTGCATGTCTTCTTAAAACTGTCTGTTTGGTTCCTCTGCCCATTTTAAAACTGGGTTGTTATCTCTTTTGCTCTAGAGTTGTATGAGTTATTTTTATATATTGGCTATTAACCCCTTATCAGATATATGATTTGCAAATGTATTGTCCCATTTCATAGGTTTCCTTTTCATTTTATTGTTTCTTTTACTATGCAGAAGATTTTTTGCATGCAATCTCACTTTTTTATTGATTCCTGAATACCTGAAATATCAAAGCTACTGACCTATTATCATTTTATTGTGTATATCATTTTTGTTGCATATGACTGAGATGATTTTAATTTGGTTAAAGAGATTTGAACTCAGTGATTCCTTGTAGCAATAAATTTATCCTTCACTGAGCTATCATGTTATTGAATATGTCCTCTTCATACGATCATTAAAATTTCTCTCTAGACATAGTTATCACTTATAAATGGTTACAGTGTTTTTTAAATCTAGAGCAATTTACTGACAGAGCTAATTATAGTACATTCTTATTTTTTTTATTCCTATTTCAATGATGCATAATTGTGAACCTTTTGATTAGTTCCAATAGCTAAGAAACTTTTTTCTCAAAATCTTTCTTCTATTGATTTATTTTTGCTTTGCTTCTGATTAATAAATTATTATAAGGTAGTAGGAATTTGGAAGATTTTTGTCCTGGACAGAAATTTAAGGCATTTGTAAGATATTTGAAAAAAAAAAAAAAACTTTCCTTTTCTTTATAACAAAATCTATAGTTCTATGAAATCTTTTTTTTTATTGTCAGTTTCCTTGTGTAATTGTTTACCATCCTGTGGACAATCTAAATACTCATGCACTTTTGTAAGACTGGGTTCTATGTAGGGTATATAGAGACGGAAACTGATCTGAGATATTCTGGGGCAATGTGTGTTTTCCATTAGTGTGTGCTAGTTTAGATTATATAGGATAAAAATGCTTAATCTTTCTTTTGTCTTGTCTTTATAGGCTGATACTGTAGACATGTACCCTTATCTTAGATAAAACATATTGTTTCATTACAGAATTTAACATTCAGGAAATGAGTATGAAGATCAAACTTATATAAAAGTAAGCAACAATTGTTTAATGAGTCAGAACTAGGGAGAGGAGGTGAACTGGTAGATAGGATAGTAATGAGAAGAACAAGGGTTCTAATGAGAGACACAGAAGGAAAGAGGAGAGAAAGAATATGGAGGGGAGGGGTGGTAGGGAGTTAATCCAGGATGGGGAATACCTTATAGACAGAAAAAAGAAATAGCAAAGGAAAAAAACAAACAAACCAGGAGGGTCTGTGCAAAGAGGCAACTAGACAAAATTGAAATGGAAAAGGGAATTTAAAATATGTCCAAAAAAGGGAGAAAAGAAAGATGGGCTTAAAAATGAGTTGAGAGAGAACAGAAATGGTGTTTTATTTTGTAATGTGCATCAGCCATGTAGAAGCACTGCCTCCCTGATTTTATTTGGAAGTTTCCAAGAAAGTGCCCCACAGATGTTACGTCCTGATTACTATGATTGAGGTATAGACCTAGATTACATATGCATGTATGTTGATTGATTCTCTCCTTTTTCATTTTTATATTTAGAATTATCATAATGCAGAGAAATAGTGAGTAGAGCTGTGCTTTTACTGAGAACTATTATTTCATTTGGAACTTTTGGAGTATTCAACCAACAGGATGTAGAAGTGGAATCTAGGACACCTGATTGCTTTGAGCAATTCAGGTAATTGAGAGTATTAGAAAATAATGTTAACCAATGAACACTTTAGATGTCGATTATTTGCAGAGAGAAGTCAGATATTCTGGCCAACAAACATTTATTGAATTCCTATAATATGTTCAGTAAATTTTTTTAGTTAACAGGAGAGGTTACATATTGAAAATCTCATCCTTCTTCTTCAAGAAATTATGTTTTAGTTTAAATGCATCTCCATGACTTATGTGATAGGCAGAATTATAATATGACCTGCAGTGACCCATGTCTTGAGTGTGGCTAGAACCTGTGAGTATTGTGAAATACCATTTCTATGATTCTATTATCTTAAATGACAAAAGGGAGATTATCTGTTTGGGCCTTATCCAATCTTGCGAGTCTTTTAAATCTAATCTAGAAAGTCAGACAGAAGTCAGAGATGTAAGTACAAGAGATATTTGAGGACAGGACAATTCTCCTGCTGGCTTTAAAGATGAAGGGGACTATGTGACAAAAACATGTAAGTGGTTTCTAGGGCCTGAGGTCATTCACTTGCCAAGAACCAGCATGAAAAAGGAGACCTTAGCCTTGCAGACCTAAAACCACTGAGTTCTTCCCACTCTGCTATGACCTTGTAAGAAATCCCTGAGGACCAGATGAGAATGCAGTTTGTGGTTATTTTGATTTGAATCCTGAGCAGAGAGGGTATAGAAGTAGACTATCATAAGGTTATATGATATTTTTGGAAGATATACTATGATAAGGGGTGTGTGTATGTGTTAAATCCAAGAGCAATCGCAAAATTAAAAATAAAATAGATGTAACCAAAAGTCAATGGAGATGAAATGGAACCTGACTATTAAAAAATATATGCAATTGTTCCAAAAGAAGGTAGGAAAAAAAGGAAAAGCCAAAAAAGTGGAAATAAATAGAAAGCGAGTAATACATGGTAGATATAAATTCAAATATATCAATAATTCATTAAAGGTAAATAGTCAAAATATTTCAATTAAGAGGCAGAGAATATCAGCATCAGATAAAAATAGCAAGGTTAAATTTTGTACCGTCTATAAGACACCACTTTAAAATAAAGACAAAAGTTCATTAAAATAAAATAAATTTAATGCGATATAAATGCTAATCAAAATTTTAGATTAGCTATGTTAATATTAGATGAGGTAGATTCACAACAAGAAATATTTTAAAGGAAAAAGCAGGACATTGCATAACAACATAGGATTCATCTAATGAAGAAGATATCCAACCCTAAAGGTGTATGTATATAGTAAAGACTTTCAAAGTACATTAAATAAAACAGATACAACTAAAAGAGAAAAATAAATAATTATAGTTTCAAATGTCAACACTGAGAACAGTAATTTATAAAACAAGTAGACAAACACTTCAGCAAGGGTACAGAAACACTATCACCCACTTTGAGATAATTAACATTTATAGAACTCCACCTGCAATAGAAAGATACACTTTTTAGTATACACTTTTTTTTCCAAGTGCATCCAGAACATTCATTCAGATAAAGCATATTCTAGGACATAATTCAAATCTTAACAGATTTACAAAGATTAAAATATTGAAACTATGATCTTTGGCAATAAAACTTGAAATCAATAAAAATATATATGAAAATCTCTTGATATTTGGAAATTAAGCAACATACTTCCAATTTACCATATGTCAAAGAAACTACAAGGTAAATTAGAAAGTATATTCAATTAAAATAAAATAAATTTAGAGCTTATCACAATGTTTGGGATGCTTCTTTAAAAGCAGCTTTAGCAGGACAGCTAACAGTGGTTAGAGGGAAAGTTACGCTGTCCCTGCTTATATTAAAAGAAGAATGATCTCAAATGAGTAATTTAAGATTCTACCTTAACAAACTAGGGGGAAACACAAAGAAAACCTAAAGAAAGAAATGAAGAGCAGAAATCAATAAAATGACAACAAAAATCAGTGACTCTAAAATTACTAAACTTATAGCCAGTATGATCAAGAAAATGAAAGATGCATGCTACAACTCTCAGGGAGGGACAGGGGCAAGCAAGGGGGGAAATGGGCATAACTATAACTGAACAACAGCAAAAAAAAACAAAACATGGCAGGGAAAAAAGAAATGAATAAGGGGCAAAAATTATAGATTATACAGATATCAAAAAGATTATAGTGGAATGATATCAATAACTTTATTAACATAAATTTAATTACATAGATGAAGTCTACAGACACCTTAATAGTATACACTATTAAAGCTCATTCAAGAAGAAATATATAACATAGACATTTGAATATTAAAGATATATAGCTAAATGTTTTTCCACAATGAAAATTTTACATTCAGATGACTTCACTCATTCAATAAAGCGATAGAGGTTCTACCAGTGTGATAAAGTCAAGAAAAGGAAATAAAAAGCATAAAGATTAGAAAGGAAAATATTAAATTGTCCCTATGTGCAGACATCATAATTGTATACATATGAGTTCTGAATAAATCTACAAAAAACTGCTAGAACTAAGTGAATTTGTCAAGGTTGCAAGATATAATGCGAACATACAAAAATTAATAGTATTTCTGTATACTAGCAATGAACAGGTGGACATCAAAATTAAAATACTATTTCATAAATGAAGTACTTAACATGTACAGAAATTATATACTGAAAACTACAAAATACTGATGAGAGCTAAAAAACCTCAATAAATAGAGACACATGTTTGTAGATTAGAAGACTCAGCATATTAGAGATGACATTTTTTTGAGATTGATGCAGATTTAACACAATCTTAACATCCCAGCAAGATTTTTCGTAGATATAGGCAAAATTCTAAAATTTATATGGAAAGGTAAATGAACAGGCATAGTTAAAACAATTTTGGAAAAGAATAAAGTGGGAAGAATATACTACCTGATTAAAAGACTTACAATATAAATCTTTTATATTAGCTACAGTGATCAAGAAAGTGTGGTATATTGGTAGAGGGATAGACATACGGAATAGAAGAGAGAATGCAGAAATAGACCCATACAAACATGCCTGACTTTTGACATAGTTGTAAAAGCAGTTCAATGGAGGAAAGATAACTTATTCAAAAATGCAGCTGGAGCAACTGGACATCCATAGGCAAATCAAACAAATACAAAAACAAACAAATAAAAACCTTGACCTAAGTTTCACACTTTATATGAAAATAAACTCAAAATAGATCATGGACTTAAATATAAGATATAAAACTATAACACTTTAACACTTTTAAGGAAAAAAAGAATAAAACTGGAGAAAAATCTTCAGGTTCTAGGTTGAGGTAAAGAGTTCTTAGACATAACACCAATAGCATGGACTAAAAAGGGAAAAATTGATAAATTACACTTCATAAAAATTTAAAACTTTTGCTCTGTGAAAGGCCCTGCTAAAAATAGGAAGAAAATGTTTGCAAACTAAATATCTGACAAAACACTAGTAGTATCTAGAATATATACAGAGCTCCCAAAACTCAACAGTTAAAAAAAAAAGAAGAAAAAATCAATAAAGTTAGAAAAAGGACAAAACACATGAAAAGACAGTCACCAAAGAGGGCATACAGATGGCAATAAACACATGAAAAGATTTTCAACATCATTAGGGAAATGAAAATTAAAACTGCAATGTGATAACACTATATACCTATCAGAATGACTAAAATGGAAACAGAGTATGCTGGTTAGGGCACAGAGAAACTGGGTCACTCCACATTGCTGAGGGGAATATGAAATGGTACAGCCACACCACAAAATAACTGGGCAGTTTCTTTAAACACTAAACATGTAACTACTATACCAATCAACAATTGCATTCCTGTGCTTTTATCCCAGAGAAATGAAAGCTTATGTTCACACAAAATACTGTACACTAATGTTCATTCAAGCTTCATTTGTAGTATCTCCACATTGGAAACAACCTAGATGTCCTTCAAGGGGTGAATGGTTGAACAAATTGTCGTATGCCCATACTATGAAATCCTACTCAACAGTAAAAGGAACAATCTATGAATATACACCACACTCTGGATGAATTTCCAGAGAATTATGCTGAGTGAAAAAGCCGGTCCCCAAAGTTTACCTACCGTATGATTCCATTTAAACCTTATTATTTTTTTTATTATTTTATTTTATTTTTTTAAATTTTTTTAACATTTTATTTATTTATCTTTAGAGGGGAAAGGAAGGAGAGAGAGAGGGAGAGAAATATCAATGTATGGTTGCCTCTCATGCATCCCTTAGCCGGGAACTGGCCTGCAACCCAGGTATGTGCCCTGACTGGGAATCGAACCACGATCACTTGGTTCACAGGCCCACACTCAATCCATTGAGCTACACCAGCCAGGGCTAAACCTTATTCTTTAAATGCAACACTTCACAAATGATGAACAGATTAGAGGTTGCAAGGAGTTGAGGTGGTGGGAGGTGGGAAGTAAGAGTTCTATAAAAGGCTACGTGGTATCCTTGCAATGGTAAAAATGTTCTGTATTTTAACTCTATCAACAGTGATATTCTGGTCATTAAGGTATAGTTCTGAATGGAAACCAAGGGCAAGTAAGATTTATCTTATTTCTTACAATCACATGTAAAATGACAATAATCTAAAAATCTAAAAATAAAGTTGAGTTAAAATTATATACATATAAAAATAGTTACAAGAGCAAAATGCACTCCTCTGATTGTCTAGATACTTAAAATTTACTTTTTTCTCACCTAATATAAATTTAAAGAACTTTACCTAATGATTTTATGTCCTTGAAACTTCTAATTATTCCATATGCTTATAGAGCCAGGCTCTGTTCTTTGTGTACAATGTTGATATTTCTCCAGAGACATGCAAGTTGTTAGTAAAAGTAGATTTTTGGATGTATTTACTTTTCTAAACAATAGGTGGCATCTGAGTTTCACAAATAAAATTGATGATTCTTGCTCTTTTATCAGGAAATGTAACTGTATTTTAAAAATTAGTTTAAATTTAATTTATATACATAATACTCCTCATAGTTTATAATATGTTTCTAAGTATTGGTTGACTGACTTAAAGAAGAAGCACTTTTTTTCTAAAATTAACATTGGGAATTTTGCTACTTTTTGAAAATGTGAAAATAGCCTCTAGATTTCATAATGCAATTTTATATCTCTTTGAATATATTGCAATTTATGAGAAAAAGCATTCATGAGAATGCTTTGTCTCTCAGATCATACTGAGAGTTTTAACAAAATCTAGCAAATTCTAATGCATATCAGATGTTAACTTCCCTAATGTTAGTTAATATTATTTAGATGTACAGAAAAATCTAATAGAAGTATGCAGTATACAATCATGACTTTATTTTCTAATATTATTTGGAAATTTAGCCTTCTAAGTCTATAAACTTTGATCCTTGTTTTATATTTTGGGCACCAAGTATTTTCTTGTTGCCTTCCTTTAGGATTTGAAACTTACGCTGAGGTAACACCCTAGGTGAGACTACTCACTTCCTATTGCTTTCAGTTGTCCAGTATTTATTGGCTACTTCTACTCAAGTTTAAAAAGAAAAAAGCCTAGCCCTCCCCAGGTGGCTGAGTTGGCTAGAGCATTATCCCTTACACCAAAATGTTGCGGGTTCAATTCCAGGTCAGGGCATACTCTTAGGTTTATGAGTTCAATCCCTGCCCTGGTCGGGGCACAAAAGGGAGGCAACCCACTGATGTTCTTTCTCTCTCACACTTAATGTTTCTCTGTCTCTCTCAAATCAATAAACATGCCCTCGGATGAAGATTTTAAAAATTGCCTAGAACCTTCTGTTGTTATTTCTCCAATTGTAGATTTACATATATATTCAGAGTTGTTAACTTTATTCCTTTCTAGGAACCACTAGGCTACATTATTCTGAATATACTTCTTTTTTACGTTGTCATTCTTTCATGGTGCCTGTCACACATTACCCTGCAGGGAGACCATGAAGAAAGTCACCTTCCAGCTTTGCTGTGATTGTCTGGGTCCTGGCCTTCAGCCTCTATCCCCCAGGCCAATAGGATAAAAACCTAAACCCGACTCTATGAGTTGTGGAAACAATCCCAAGTTTTCCACTGAGAGACTCAATTGGGATTATTGTCCTGCCATTTTTGAGCTCTGAAACTGTGGTTAAATTTCCAAATCTTTCAAAGATTCAGTGTCATCTACAACATGACCTGGTGTGAGAATTAAGTTCAATATTGTATGTGTAAGATAGTCTACAACAGGGGCTTTATTCATTTAAAAAATTTTTGGTGTTCATCAGAAAATAAAATTTTTAAAATAAATTTAACCTATAAATTCAAGTCCTTGTTAGAGGAGTATTAAATATACATTTTCAATTACCTAGCTAGCAGTTGCCAGCTATAGAAAACTAGTGAAAAAAATGAAATAAACAAGATGAAAGAAAAATTATTTTCTCATTACATTTTAGAAGTTCATGCTCAGAGTAGAAATCTTCTGTATTGTCATAGTCTCACTCATCTCCATCAAAATATTGCTCTAAGATCTTTGAGCCAGGAGTTTGGAAAAGCAGAGGCCCTCATGAAGAGGGCATATTTTCACTAAGAAGAGAAGACAGACTTCAGGAGAGATTTCTGTGCTGGGAAGGCTTTGGCACTCTGCAGAGAGTGTTGGGCGAGAGGGACTACTAATTCTGAACCAAGGAAACAAATGCATGGCTTAAAAACCCATAGTGAGGCATCATCTCGCAGCAATATATTATGATATCACAGTCAGATAGTGTCTGATGTTTAATCATTTTTTATGGTAATAAAGGAATCCATTTATCCCTGAGAGGACAGCATTTTGAGTGGCGGTGTTTTATATTTCAGTGTTTCTTAGAGTGTCAAGCACTAAAATACATAATCTGATATGTAACAGTAAATAATGACATACTGGCTTTTCTATCTGTAAAAATAAATTCTTAAACTATGTATCTAGATTACAAAACGGTTTTTATTTAACCCTGAAGTTATATTTTATTTCAGCTTTTACTTTTGTGCTCTTTAGGGATTTGCTAAATCTCTTTGACCCAGAATCACTTATTTTCTACAAATTTTATGTATTATAATGGAAAGATAGGGGTACCCCTAACTATATTTTCTACTTGAGATGGCTGGTGTCTTTGAAATGTAAATGTACAGGGTGGAGCAAAAGTAGGTTTACAGCTGTGAGAATGCAGAACACAGAGTTCATTCTTGTATTATTATTTATTAATTATTGTATTGTTTTCCACATGAACAACTGTATATCTAATTTGGTCTCACCTTGCATTTGTAGTTGCCAGTTCAGCTAATGAGACCAATATCTTGCTAAACACCTTGCATACAGGTGTGGGCAAAGTAGGTTTATAGTTGTTTGTAATAAATAATGTAATAATTAATAATTAAATAATACAAGAATAAATAAACTCTGTTGCACATACTCACAACTATAAACCTACTTTTGCCCATCCCCCCATAATGACATGTAAGCGGGAAAAAAATCCTGTAGCAGTGGAGGTAAGATAATCACTTGTTTGAACAATCTCTCAGAATTTACTATGAATTTGACTTATGTAGGATGCACAGGATAAATTTAGGTGCTTCAAGGAATCATGTCTCAACACTTTCCCTTTTACACCAAAGATTATATTGTCCATAAATGATCAAAGGCATATATAAATGATTTAATGATATACCTAATTATTTTAAGTAAGCTACATTAACTTATTTTAAGTTTGAATTCCATACCAAAGGAGGTGTAACTCTTCTGGTGTACCACGGCTCTGACAAACTCTGCACCAGGCAGAACATGATTAAATATTTAACAGTACATGGATTTCTCGTAGTGTGGTTCTTTTTCACTTGATTTACTTTGCCAACACTGTATTATAATTAACTAGTCATGTCAAATTAAACCTGCTGAATTTAGAGTGAACATGTCCTTTGTGTTCTCTGATGAAATGTTCATCTGCAAACTGTGAAAACATTCTATTGATACTCAATTCCCTGCCCAGTGTGACGCAAAGCCTTTCCCCAGCACACATATATTCACGGGAGAGGAGGTACTGGGAAGGGCAACGTCATAGCCCATCACTTTTTATTTAGGAAAACTTGGTTCCCATCTTCTCTGCACTGGGTAGGAATGCAGCAGCACGCTGCAAAAACATCCACTGATCACACATCTGTGAACATGAGTTTATCTGTAAAGATGACTTCTATGAACAAATTTAAGTAGGGAGAAATATACTTACATGTTTTTTGCCCTCATATTTCTTTTTGCGTGGCAACACTGTTGAGTTCGGCATAACCTGTTGGTGCTGGAAACTGTCTAATAAATCTCCAGACCTGCTACATATTGAAAAGAACACAGTGATATGACAAACACATCAGCGGTGGAAATGGCTGCTCATCCAAAATGATCTAGTGCTAAGATTAGTATAACTTTTTGTCTTAGTAAACATGCTATATTGTAGAAAGTCTTAGCCAGATCTTGTTATTCATGGCCCCTGTTCATCTTAGTAACATTAAAAGTTAATGCTTTAACTCCTAAACTGTAGCTACTGTAATGTTTTTGGTGGTGAGTGGCAGTGAGGTACCTCCCTGATTGGTCCTCTTCTGATAAATTTATGGAGAATTTCATCTACTATCTAGCTGGAGAAGATTAAATTATTACATGAGTAGAGTGATAAACGTGTAACATATAGAATATCTATTATAACAATCAGAGTCACAGAAAGAATAAAATCAAACTCAGATGATATAAGACTTTCATGAATATAGAATTTAAGGAATTATGGCAAGATTGAGGAAATCAACAAAGAAGTTGAAGACTTTAGAGACCAGCAATTACAGAGATAACTTTCCTAGTCCAGTGAGAGGTAGAGTCTGTAGACAAGGAATGCAGGACGGAAACTGCCAAGAAACACTTCTTAAAGGAGATGGAGGGGTGCTTAGTACACGATTTCTTTCTCCTAACACCTCCAATTTACCAATGATTCCAACTGTCTGCATACAAATGGGAGCCATTTGGCAAGATGCAGTCCATAGGGGCAGCATCTTGAGTACAGAGAAGGGCACAAAGATGGGCTAAGAATGAATGTGGGGAAAAGAAAGTTGCAAACTCTGATGAAGATAAACTTTACTAGGATTCTGTAATGGTTACTTATATGAATTTTTCTACTTCGGACACCAGTTAGATCCTTTGTTTTATGTCTTATTGATTTAACAGTACTCAGAGGTTCTTTAATTTAGAATTCATGCTGTGGTGCAGCAGCATCTGAACCACATATCCCTTTGCATCTCTAATGTACACAGGGGTCGTGGAGACCAGGGGAAAAAAATGTCTTGACCTCTGTTCCTCAGTGGGAGTCAGACCATTTGATGGTTAAGAAGGCTCCAAAAAATACTAGCGTGCAGAGAAAAAAAGAAAAAGAAAAATGGAGTCTGGTGATCTAACAATAGACCCTCACTTAGCAGAAAAGTATAGGTTCTACTTACAACCACATAGCTGAGTTTTGGCCATTTTACTTTTCACCTCATTGCTTTGGAAATCGTTGCTGCAACGTTGGTGGGTCTGGAACCGGAGAAAGTAGTCTGCCATGCAGTGACACTGTGTAGCAGGGGCAGTGCCTCTCCACATGACTGTTCTGTCCTGAGCTTTGAAATCCCGACTTGGTTTGGTATGGTGACCAAGGGGAAAGCCGTACCACTAGCCACCACAATATTTTATATCTCAAGCAATATGATACTTTCCCTACCTCTATTGAATGCAACACAGAAGATTTATTCTTTTCATATCTCAGGGGCAATAATGTAGATTTCTTATTAGCCACAGTCACAGTGATCTCAAAAGTAGCACTACCTTTGTCACCTTTGATGTAGTAGATTTCCAGCTTCACTTGGCAACAGTTTCCGTAGAGTGGGAATAAAGAAAATGACAGTGAAACTCCAGATTCTGCTCTGGAGCTCAGTTATCACTGTCGAAGGACAGTGAAATCTGTTCCTATTTGTTAGCAAGGGCACACACATTATTGGGGTTCTATGACAAAGACAACTTCCCATAGTCTAGCTGGTGGGTAACTGAATGCAGATTTGAATATTGATGTGACTATATCTGCATTCACCACCTGGTGGAGCTCATATTCTGAAGTTATAGCTCATTTCCTGAAGTTATAAATAAATAAACTAGGTAAAAAGACAATCTATTAAAATATTAATTTGAATAGCTGTTCTCCCTATAGTATTCCTTTCTGACCAGTTTAAATAGGTTGCTAGGTTTGGTGGTGTGTTGCCTCAGGAATTGGGGAAGACTGAAAGCAGAAGGACCACAAAGGCTCTTCTCTTCTTTAACAAAGCGAAGATGGATAGTCTTTTCAATAAATGATGCAGGAAATACTGGACCAGAAGAGCATAAGGCTTTTGAAGAGAAATTACTAGAGAAGGCTATTGAACACAGAGAGATAGGGAAGCTTCCCAGAGATTGGGTAGGGGGCATAGATCTGTGGGTTCAGAAATGGTTCATTTTTAAAAATATATATTGGCTTTGCAGAGAGGCAGTAGGCTCTTACAATCAGGGTTCCCACAGTCCCTGAAGGTTCCCATGTCCTGAGTATGGCATGGATGCAGCAGAGTACAGAGAAGCAGGCCACCTGGGAGGATGATTGTCAGTACAGACGGATTGCTAATGACCAAGGCTTGCCTACCTGGACCACTGCACACACTTGCAGTGAGGAAGGAGCCCCAAATGTAATTGGATTCAGTTTCTTAACAGCATGGTCAACAGAAGTCCAGAGTTATAACTAGTTTACATACAATTTGATATAATTCATGCATTGTTGAGTGTGTGGACTCAATCATTGAGTGTCTGTAAACTCAAGATTCTTTGATCGTAGCAATGATTCCTGTTACAAGTTTTACTACCAATTTGCTTCAAGTCTGTTTGACTAGAATCTGGTTAAAAGTTTTAGCCAGTGTGGCCAGGGGCACCAATCGTCTTGTTGAAGTTAAATTCCTCTTTTCCATTCTTGTTCATGAGTCTTCTTTTCCTTTTTGCTCAATCCCTCCACTCCCCACCCTCTCTCCTTAGCTGTCAGCCTGCTGTCTATCTGAGCCTGTCTCTGTTTTGCTTGTTAGTTCAGTTTGTCCATTACATTCCACAAATGAGTGAAGTCATATGATATTTGCCTTTCTCTGACTGGCTTATTTCACTTAGTGCAGTGTTCTCCAGGTCCATCCATACTGTCACAGAGGGTAAAACTTTATTCTTTTTTATGGCTGAATAGTATTCCATCGTGTAAATGTCCTGTAGTTGTTTTATCTATTCATCAACTGAGGGGCACTTAGGCTGCTTCCATATCTTAGCGATTATAAATAATGTTGCAATAAACAGAGGGGAGCTTATGTTCTTTTGAACTTGTGTTTTGGCTTCCTTTGGATATATTCTCAGAAGTGGGATCAGTGGGTCAAAATACAGTATGCTGATTGTAGCAAGGAGGGGCATATAAATGGATTAAATGGTGATAGAAAAAATTCAATAAAAAATTCCTCTTTTTTCCCTACCTCAGGTCACAGGAATTTTCATGAGATTATTTATGATTTTTGTTCTCGGTTTCTATGTATGCATCTGCTCAAAGATCTCTCCAAGGAAAGCCTTTATCCAGTGATACCTATGAAATCTTGCCTGCTGAATATGCTTTTGAAAAAAGCTTGGGATCTTCTCTACTTGGTTACTTTGCATTCAGTCCCAGTCTATATCCCAAGGTCCTCAAAAAATGACTGCAGAACCATGTAAAAAGTCATTAAAACCACTTTTTCTTTGGTTCAGGGGACTCTTGGTCCTGCATTGTACTCCACACCTCTCCTCTCTTTGCTATAACATCCTCCCACAGGACTGTTGATTGTGTTTGCTTTGCATCTTGTTTGAATTTTCTCATTCATGAATTTATATTTGAAAACACAATTCTAGATTTGTTTATATGATGTGTAAGTTATAATGTGACCTGACTGCAAACTATGCTACAAAACTATAGTGATCAAAATAGAATGATATTGGAACAAATATGTGTGTGTGTGTGTACCTATTTATCCAATAGAACAGAATAGAGGGCCTAGAAATAATTGCACAATATGTGGTCAATTAAATTTTGACAGAGGAAACAAGAATACACAAGGGGGAATGGATAGTCTCTTCAATAAATGGTGCTGGGAAAACTGGATATTCATATGCAAAAGAATCATATTAGACCCCTATCTTACACCATATACAAAATAGATTAAAGATTTGAACATAAAAGTGAAACTGTAAGAATCCTAGAAGAAATATAGGGGATGAGCTTCTTGACATTAGTCATAGGCATGATATTTTGGATTTGGCACCAAAGCACAAACAAAAAACCCCAATAATAAACAAGTGGGACTACCTCAAACTAAAAAGCTTCTGCTCAGCAAAGGAAATCTATTGACAAAGTGAAAAGGTAACCTATGGAATGGGAGAAAATATATGCAAACCACACATTTGATAAGGGGTTAATATCCAAAATCTATAAGAAAAACATGCAAATTAATAGCAAAACCCAAATACCTAATTTTAAAAAAATGGACAAAGGAACTGAATAGACATATTTCTAATGAG
The DNA here is from genome assembly GCA_004027475.1 of Anoura caudifer. Classification (NCBI taxonomy): domain Eukaryota; kingdom Metazoa; phylum Chordata; class Mammalia; order Chiroptera; family Phyllostomidae; genus Anoura; species Anoura caudifer. The sequence goes on from PVKU01005216.1 coordinate 107,811, forward strand.
GACACAAAAATGATCTATAGGTACATTAAAGACTTGAGTATGATGTTGGCTGTAGGTTTCTCATATATGTTATTATGTTGAGGAATGCTCCCTTTACTCCCACTTTGCTGGGTGTTTTTTATCATAAATAGGTGTTGTACCTTATCAAGTGCTTTTTCCACATCTATTGATGTGATCATGTGATTTTTGTCTTTGCTTTTGTTTATGTGATGTATTACATTTACTGATTTGCAAATGTTGAACCATGTTTGCATCCCTGGGATGAATCCCACTTGATCATGGTGTATGATATTTTTAATATATTGCTGGATTTGGTTTGCCAATATTTTCTGCACTGTTGGTAGGAATGCAGACTGGAGCAGCCACTGTGGAAAACAGTAGGGAATTTCCTCAGAAAACTAAAAATGGAACTGCCTTTTGACCCAGCAATTCCACTGCTGAGATTATACCCTAAGAATCCTGAAACACAAATTCAAAAGAACCTATGCACCCCAATGTTCACAGCAGCACAATTTACAATAGTCAAGTGCTGGAAGCAACCTAAGTGCCCATCAGCAAATGAGTGTATCAAAAAACTGTGGTATATTTACACAATGGAATACTATGCAGCAGAAAGGAAGAAGGAGCTCCTACCATTTGCAAGAGCATGGATGCATCTGGAGAGCATTATGCTAAGTGAAATAAGCCAGGTGATGATAGATAAATACCATATGATCTCACCTTTAACAGGAACCTAAACAACAAAGCAAACAAACAAGCAAAATATAACCAAAAACCCTGAAATAGAGAACAAACTGACAGTAACCAGAAAGGAGAGGGATGATGGGGGAAAAGAGGGGAATGTCCATCAAGGAATGTGTATAAAAGACACATGGATAAAGCCAAAGGTGGTAGGTTTGAGGGCGGGAGGTGGGGATGGGCGGGGTAGGGGGCATGGTGGGATGAAAATGGAGACAACTGTAATTGAACAACAATAAAAAAAGAAAGAAAAAAAGACTTGAAATCATTGATCTTCAGAAAAATGCTAAATCAAAACCACAATGAAACATCCCCTTATACATTTTGGATTGCCTATTATCAAAAAGGCAATAAAGAACAAAGATGTGGAGAAGTAGGAAACACCTGTATACTGTTAGTGGAAATGTAAACATGAACTGGCACCATTTGAATTGGTGGATTGTTATGTACTTGTATGTTACCATCTTCCTCAATTGTTTTGTTGACTCTGATAAATTACATGGGTTTTGGAATTTGACTTTTTTTCCAGTAGAACAGGGTTTCTCAATTGCTTCACCACAGACACTTTGGGCCAGATAGATTTTTTAGGAGGCTGTCTTGGGTATTGTAAGAAGTCTGTCTGGTATCCTTGGCCTCTACCCATCATATATCAGTAAGCATCCCTGCCCACATGGATGACAACAAAAAATTATTTTGGGCACTGCCAGAAGTCCCATGTGGCAAAAATTGCCTTCAGTTGAGAACTACTGTTCTAGGATAACTCATAGCTTAACTTCTTTTTGGACATGTTATTAATATGCACAACACACACTGAAAGTTTTGAATTTTCTTCTTTCTTTCTTTTGTTGTATGAAGAGTCATTTAGCACTGGAAAATGCACTGAGGGTGTTCTATATTACAGCAATTTCTCTTAGCTTTACAGATATAAACCTTAGGGGAGGATCTTTTAAAAGGACAACCTTCAGATTAAACAGAAATGCATACAAATTAATCTATACTTGTATATTTTTATGTGAATCTGTTCACATGAAAATTTAGTATTGTATCTGAAAATAGGCATTCAAATGAATATTTGAGCTTAGCTTAAAGAACAAAAACTAAAGAAATGGTGTTAGTGTTTTAGTACCTCTACTCCAGAAAAAAGGGGAGCTAAAAAATTGTAGTAAAACTCAAAATGTTAGTATTTTTAAGTAGTTTGTTTTAAATACAAAGAAATCAGATTTTCTCAAAATATAATGTTTTAAAACATATCAAAACAGCTCTCTAGCCATCCTGATTCACCTAAGGGACACAGATCAGTAGCACAGTCATTAAAAGATGGAGACCAAATCATAGGACCATAGTCTGCCTCCCCTCTCCCCACAGAAAGTAATCCAGGTTTAAACCTTATCACCACATTAGTAAAGGTTTTTTATGGCTTTTCCTTTTACCTGGTACATCCTGTCCAGCTACCAATAAATAAATTACAAAGTATACCAAATTGTAAATAGCACATTTGAAACAACAGAGCAAATATCGGAACAACATGGCAAGAATATCAGAATTATCGGACCAGAAATTTAAAATAACTATAGTTAATATTCTAAGAACTCTAATGGATAAAGAAGAAAGCATGCAAGAACAACTGGGCATTGTAAGCAGAGATGGAAATCCTAAGAAAGAATCAAAAGTAAATGCTACATTTTCTTATAAAGATAATTCCTTATAGTTGACAGAAGTAATGGCTATTTAATAAATAGCACAGGCAATAAAACTTTTAAAAATTATGCTACTTAAGAGATAATTTTATATCAAGAAGATAAACTGACTTACATATAGTTATTATCAGCATCCATTTTCTGACTTTGAAATCACATTCTTATTTTTCTATAAGTTTGTAATGTAAGCATCCAGCATTTATTTTCAATATTATGTTCTAAAAGTCTATTCCCTTTGCTACCATTCATCATTCTCAGCAGGAAAAGTATGGAACAACAATAAAAATAAATAAATAAATAAATAAATAAAACATTTAAAAAGCAACAGTGACGTACCTGTTTTAAGCTCCAAACTTAACTTAGAAAAATAACCTTTGTATAAGGTGAGACTCTACTATGCTGGAAACAATTGTCTCATGGCTTGCTTTAAAGTTTATAGAAGTGAAAGAAAACTTAATGGACAAATGGATGAATAAGATGTGATATATATATTATGTACCATTGTTGTGTATATTGCATTTATTAATACATGCAACATATTATAAATAATACATTAATGCATTTATTAATAAACATTTATTTTATGTTTATATATTAAATAATTCTGGGCGAGAGTTTGGCATATGGGATATTAATTCAGGAATGCCATTGGGATCAACACCTGTATAAAATATACTAATAAATTTATAACCACACAATGTTATCTTATTCAGCCATGAGTAAGAAGGAAATCCTTCAATTCACAATTACATAGATGGACCTTGAGGGCATTACACAATACCAAGCGGAAAAGTTGAACAAAGACAAATACTATATTATCTCACTTATATGTGCAATCTAAAAAAGCTGAATTCATAGAAACAGAGATAAGAATGTAGGTTGCCAGGGACTGAGGTGGGAGAAATGAGATGTCTGTCAAAGGGTTCAAGCATCCAGTTTAAAAATAATGAATAAGTTTTGGGGACCTAATATATAGCATGGTGATTGCAGTTAAAAATTCTGTTATATACATGAAAGTCGTTAAGAGATTGGATCTTAAATGTTCCCACCACACAAGAAAATGTAATTATGTGAGTGATGAATGTGTTAAATAATCTTATTGTACTAATCATTTTGCAAATATTTGTGTATCAAATAATTGCATTCTATGCCTTAAACTTACACAATTTATATGTCAATTATATCTCAATAAAGCTGAAAAATAGTGTAGCTATGTCAGGAACTGTTGAGAACCACCCTGCCTGGTTTCAGGAGCTGTAAACCCCCCAGGACTAAGGATGAGTGAGTGACCTTCAGACTGTAAGCCTCTAAGGAAACAAAGCTTATCTCCCTGGCAGGAGCTCCACTTCTGCTCCTTTTACTACATCCATAACTGGCCCCCAATGCTTGATCAGTTAGTCAATGACAGGCAAGATTCCCCAAGGGGGGAATGACCTAAGACAGGCATGATCACGTGGGACCCCAAAGAAGGACTTGGGGGGCTATAGCAAAAGGGGGTGATGGACCCTCACTCCTCTCCTATCCTGACATAGCCTGAGTCTCATTCTGTTTGCAAGCAGTTTCCTAATCTCTTGGTTGCCTTGGTTACTTTGCCTGACTTAAGCTTGAGATAATGCCTTAAGCCTGAAACAATGTTGGTGGTGGGTGCAGCCCTGTGCTGGAAAGGGTGGATTCCCTGGGTGATCAGACCTGAGAAAGAATACATAAAATCCTGTGAAACCTGCTTTGATAAAAATGCTTTCAGTTAAATGATAAGGGTCCCAGCAGGAAATGAGTTTTGTTCCCCAAAGTTTTGTAGCCTTTTAGCTAACAGACCCTGACTCAGAATAGGCCCTGTAGTTCTTTGTATGCTATCTATTGTTTGATCCTTACTGCCTGACAATGATTAATGAACTTTACCTGTATTCCTGTGCAAATTGAAACCCAATAAAAGTCTGTCAAGGCAAGGGTTGGGAGGCTCTCCTCTTGAGAGAGTGGCCAGGCCACTCTGAAGTGCTCTCCTCTTGAGAGAGTAACTGTGCTGACCCTTTTCCTTCACAGGACTTGGTAGTCTGTGTGAATTTGTCTTGTATCTTATTCACAATGGTGGACCCCATGAGCCAGGGTCTGCATCAAGGACCCACAAGTGGAAAAATTAATCTTAAAAAAATGGGCAAAAGACTTGAACAGACACTTCTCCAAGGATGACATACAGAGGATCCAGAGACATATGAAAAGATGCTCAATATCACTAGCTATCAGAGAGATGCAAATTAAAACCACAATAAGATACCACTTCACACCAGTCAGAATAGCCACCATAAACAAAGAAACAAACAAGTGTTGGAGAGGTTGTGGATAACAGGGAACCCTAGTGCACTGTTGGTGGGATTGCAGACTGGTACAACCACTATGGAAAACAATATGGAATTGCCTCAGAAAACTAAACATGGAACTTCCTTTTGACCCAGCAATTCCACTGCTAGGATTATATCCTAAGAACCCTGAAGCATCAATCCAAAAGAACCTATGCACCCCAATGTTCATAGCAGGACAGTTTACAATAGCCAAGTGCTGGAAGCAACCTAGATGCCCATCAGTAAATGAATGGATCAAAAACTATGGTACATTTACACAATAGAATTCTATGCATCAGAAAGAAGGAGCTCCTACCCTTTGCAACAGTATGGATGGAACTGGAAAGCATTATAAGCAAAATAAGCCAGGTGGTTAAAGACAAGTACCATATGATCTCACCTTTAACAGGAACCTAATCAACAAAACAAACAAACAAGCATAATATAACCAAAGACACTGAAATTGAGAATAGGCTGACAGTCACCAGAGGGGAGAGGGGAGGGAATTTCAGGGGAAAAGGGGAAGAGTGTGCAGGAACAAGTATAAAGGACACATGGACAAAAAAGGGGGGGTTGGAAACAGGAGGGAGGTGGGGAGGGGAACTGGGGGGTGGGCTGGGATAGGAGTAAAAAGTAGAAAACTGTACTTGAACAACAATTAAAATTAAAGAAAAGGAAAAAATGTGGCCACCAGTTTTCTCGTAACTCCGCAGCTTGCCGTATCTGGACAAATACTCTCTATTTTTCATTAAAATGATATGCTAGGTGGTCCTATCATGGTCAGCTGCCTTCATACTTGCTTTGTTTTCATATGCTGCTACAGTAAAACCTCATTAATTTGGGTTATGGCTGGGAAGATTCATTTTTTAGAATTAAGTTAAATGTGAAATTTAACTTTATTATGAAATCATATAAGAAAGATTGTGATTTCAAGCACATGTAGTTACATTTAATGGTAAAATGATCTAGTAAGAAATCTCAGTGGATTACTATAATAAACAGATTGATAAGATACATTCATAAATAATTGCATCTACTTTGAGTTAAGTACTAGATCTTCTAAAGTCCATAAAATTTATTTTTCTTAAAAAGCTTGAACCACTGACTTCCAGTCAAGATGGAGGCATAGGTAAACATGGCTTGCCTCCTCACAGAAACACAGCAAAAATTACAACAATAGTACAAAACAAATATCTCCCAGATCAACCTGGTTCACACAGGTAGCCTTGCCTTGGTGATTACCTAAGGTTTCACCCCCTCCAACTTACTGGTGAGCTTTTTCTATAATAGGCTACACTACTAAGACAGAGAGTCAAAGCACCTCTACCTAATACATAGAAACAAACATGGGGAGGCTGTTAAAAGAAGGAGACAAAAAAAATATATATGGCTCGAATGAAAGAATAGAACAAAACTCCAGAAAAAGAATTAAACAAAATGGAGATAAACAATCTATCAGATGAAGAGTTCAAAACACTGATTATTAGGATGCTCAAGCAACTCATTGGGTACTTCAACAAAGAAAAGACCTAGGCAGAAATAATGGTTATACTAAGTGAAATAAAGAAAACTATACAGAGAACCAACAGTGGAGTGGATGAAGCCAAGAATCAAATCAATGATTTGGAACATAAGGAAGAAAACAAAACATTCAATCAGTACAGCAAGAAGAAAAAAAAAAAAAGCCCCCCAAACCAGGATAAATAAGAAGCCTCTGGGACATCTCCAAATGTATCAACATCCAAATCATAAGGGTGCTGGAAGGAGAAGAGGAAGAGCAAGAAATTGAAAACTTATTTGAAAAAAAGTGAAAGAAAATTTCCATAATTTGGTGAAGGACATAATAGACATACAAATCCAAGAAGCACAGAGAATCCCAGAAAAGATGGACCCAAAGAGGAACACACAAGACACATCATAATTAAAATGCCAAAAGTTAAAAATTAAAAAGAGAATCTGAAAAGCAGCAAGAGAAAAGCAGAAAGTTACCCACAAAAGAGTTCCCATTAGACTGTCAGCTGATTTCTCTAAAGAACCTTTGCAGGACAGAAGGGACTGTCAAGAAGTATTCAAAGTGATGAAAAAGCAAGGACCTACAACTGATATTACTCTATCCAGCAAAGCTATCATTTCAAATTGGAGGGCAGAAAAAGTGCTTCCCACACAATGTAAAACTAAAGGAATTCATCATCATCAAGCCATTATTATATGAAATGTTAAAGGGACTTATTTAAGGAAAAGAAGATTGAAATTATAAACATTAAAATGGCAATAAGTTCATGACTGTAAAAAAAAAGCTTGAACTGGATTTAACATTTTAGCACTAAATATGACTTTGAAGATCACTTGTCAATTGGGGAAATCAATTTGTTTCACAAAGCCATTTTTTATAGGAAGATTAGAACAAAAATTCAAGTTTATGCTGCATTATTTAAGATTCAAATATAGGAAATGCCTGAATTTGCCAAGACATTATATATATTCATGTCAAGAATTAAAATATGAATATATGATATATATCATGATATATAATATATTATAATATATGTATAATATATCATATGTGCCAATATATATTAATGTGTATTGATATGTGTTGATGACATACATTAATGATACATATCATTAATATATATTCATATTTTAATTCTTGACATGAAAGACTCACTATATAAATGAAGAAGAATTTAACTTACAGATAAATTATAATTTCAGAGCAACAAAATATTATTTTTAACACAAAAAAGTATGATTCCTCCTGCGGTTTTTCAATATCCTTATTTACAGTGAAAAAGGCATGTTTAAATAATTAAGAAGATTTACATTTTTTACATCAGTAAAATATCCTAGAAGTCTTAGAAGCTTTTGAATTTTTAATATTTTTTTCTTGAAAATATTTTAGTCACGTTTAGGGTCTATGGAAGTTATTTTTGGTTTTAATACTTTGGCACACTTTTAATATAATTTTATTTAGTTAATCAAAATTTACTTAACAGAATTTCAAGTTTAAGAAATTTTAAGTTTATTTTATAAGTTAAGTTTTTCCACAGATTTATTCCAAAGAACAACATTTCTTCATTTACGCATTTTCATGCCCACCCTCTGTCAGTGCTCCTATGGAAATTTCTGCAGTGTGGCTATTGAATGCTTAATATATGGCTAGTGTAGATGGGAAAGTTATTTTGAAATTATGCTTACTTTTAATTAATTTAAATTTAAATATTCACATATTGTTAATGACTGCTATATTAGACAACATTGATTCCAGACTTTTATGCTCCTAGCTGGAAATTCTACCTTATGCCATGAAGTTCAGCTGAAAATATCTATTGCTTAATTCCTGAGCTTTTCAAGATCTTTTTAAAGTTCCACAACAAATGTTTTTATGATCCAGTATCCCCTCCTTCTGATACTACCATTAAATAAACAAATAGATTGTAAACTGGATGGTCAGTACAAAACAATTTACTAATTTACTAACCATTGTCAGGTGTTCATCAATGCTAGATACCTAAATGATTCAATAAACATTTGACAAAAGTCATTGTTTATTAATAATGACTGATGACCACTCTATTCATTAATTTGAGTTATATCTCTTTCTCTTGTTCAAGAAAAATTAAATAAAATGATTAAACATGTGAGCGATCTGAGATGTGCATTTGACTATACATAATGGAAAAATGCAAAACACTAAGTTAAAAAAAAAAAAGAGTCCACCAACCTATGTTCTGAGAATACTCAAGATTCAGTCTGGGGACAGGGTCTAGAAGTGCCCCAGATTATCTAGTGACTGAAGAAATACATAATAAACAATTAAATAGCAAGTATTGACTGAGCTTTCTTGGTGTGCCCAGTTTTGATTTAGGTAAAGTGGGAGATATGAAATGAATTTAAGATATCATTTATTGTCTAATGAGTTTGCAGTTTAGTGGAAAGAAGTAATATACATAAAAATGATAAATTCTTGGAATATGTACAGGGGAACTGACAATAAATCCAGATAAAACAGGCTGAGTAAGAGAAGTGCATAAAAGATACGCAGCTGTAATTTGGCCAGTGGAAGGCTAAAGACTTTAGAAATAACACAGGATGATCAATTTGTGTGGATACCGCCTTCAGTCAAACAGTCATAGTGTTTCTAATTTGCATATTATATTCTCATTATGATTATATGATTATGATTATAATGATGAACATTTGTTTTTCAGTTGCAATAACTTCTGATAACTAATTTAGGCTTAATTGCAATTGTCAGTATAAAGTGTTTAGCTGGTACACAGGGTGGTGAATTCTTACTTGAGGTTTATTACCATATGGAGAAAACTATGAAGTGTGGCTGAAGGATGGCTGTGAGTAGAGTCAAAGTTATTTTTCTGTCAGCTTTTAATATCCTAATAATTAAAAAATTACATACAGCAGCATTCGTTGTTTTTGGCATAGAGATCTGTTAGTTTAACACATGGGTAGCTTCTGTAACTACCATCTTACCTTGACATAGAACAATTGCAATGTGGCAGATTATTCCCTGATGTTGACTCTTTTAATCAGACCCTGTCCCCTTCACTTAACCCACGGCAACCACTGATTTTCCCTCTGTTATAATATTTTATTCCAGAATGTCATATTAATGGAATCATATGGTATGTAACCTCTTGAGACTCATTTCTTTCACTCACTGAAATATGGGTATATTTGGGTTTTTCTAATATGGGGTAATTTTAAATAGTGCTGATATAAACATTCATGTACATATTTTAATCAAAAATGATTGTTTTGAAAGAACATTTGAGACAGTGAAAGGATAAGCCACAGAGTAAGGGGATATATTTGAAAATCACATTGTGTTTAGAAAATGAAAAATTTATTCTTGACCTGTATTGGAAAATATTTTTCCTGAAACAAGAAAATTAACATTGGAGAAATTGAATAGCAATATTAAACAAGCCAGGATTACATCTTTTTCTGAAAGGAAACAATAATTGGAGCATTATAATATAGCTATAACAGTAATGCAAAATAATATGAAAACAGCCAAAGATGCCTAAATGCAGGAAGGCAAGATTTTGGTAGATGTCTATCTATGAAAACATGAAAAAAGGGTAAGATATTTGATGAAAATTTTAATAGTAGGAGAAACCAGCCATTACATTTGTAGAGCTGCTGCACATATTTAAAATATGAGATATTTAAAATATGAGAGTGAGCATGAGCCCCGGCATTTGGAGAGCTTTAGATGTGAGAAGCCAGGTCAAAGAAGTGATCAACCAAAATGCCGTTATTCACAAAATATGTGGGAGGGAGGGACATGTGATTTCCTCATCTTAAGGCAGAACATTTTAATGAAGACCAGAGCACAAAATGTAAATTTGAGCAGAATTAAATTACTTATCACCTGGAGCTTATAAGGGTAGGTGATAGCAGAGGCTTTGGGCAACAGAAATAAAGAATATGTAGAGAAAATTAGATGAAAAGGCATTTATGAAGGAGGTGGAAAGAAAAAAAAACCCAACTAGGTGGTATAAAGAAAAATGCTAAGTGGTAGCTTGTGGCTGCGGGTGTTTTCTGAGATGGTAGTCCCATTTCAGAGTGCTCTCTGAAAGACAAAGACATATACTTCAAGGATGGTTACAGCTGTGGGTAGAGAAATAAAGAAACTTACCTTGTTTTTAGAAGAAAATGCCTTGGAGAAATTTGATGCTGGCTATCTCATTTCTTTTCCAGGTGTTTTCTGGAATTAAACTGTGTTCAGTCCCTGCATTTTTATTCTGATATACTCTCAGAAACCGCAGTGTGAAGCAGAGACTTTTAAAGACAACAGCATTTCCCCTTAAGGATCTGTGTTATAATTAGTGATATCAAATAACCCATGTAAAACAAACAATACCTAGTAAAAACAAAACAGTAGGTGATAAACAATGAAATCTAATAAACATTTTTATGTGCTATTATGAGACCAAGTATTTTGTAAATTCCAGTTATCATTAAGGATAGTAAAAAAAAAATGTTCCACTAGATGTTACATGAGAATGACTCAATGATCTGAAATCTGCTACACTTTAGATTACAGATAACTTACCTGTTTTTTAAGTATATTTTATTAATTATGCTATTATAGTTATCCCAATTTTTCCCCTTTATCCCCGTTCCTCCCCGCAGTCCCCCACCCTCCAGCATTCCCTCTCCTTATTTCATGTCCGTGGGTTGTACATGTAAGTTCTTTGGCTCCTCTATTTCCTACACTATCCCTAACATACCCATGTGCATTTTATGCCTACCAATTATGCTTCTTAGTTCCTATACATTCACCCCCAGACTCCTTCTCCTCCACACCATTGATAACCCCCCGAGTGATCTTACATGACAGAATTCTCTTACATGTTTTTTTTCTTTTAAAATTTTATTTATTTATTTATTTTAGAGAGCAGAAGGAAGGAAGAAAGAGAAGGAGAGAAACATCAATGTGTGGTTGCTTCTCATGTGCCCTGCACTGGGGACCTGACCGGCAACCCAGGCATGTGCCCTAGATGGAATTGAACCAGCAACCCTTTGATTCTCAGGCCTGCACTCACTCCACTGAGCCACACCAGCCAGGGCTTTTTTTTTTAAATATGAGAAGCAAATTAATTTGTATCTACTTATCTATATTTATTGATACATATTTCACATGCATATTCATATATTCAAAGCAGAAGCAAAATATCTCAAATGAAAGGCTATTACAAAAAAAAGACTGGTGGAAAAAGCATTGGCAGTTTGAAAGTGCATCAGGCCGACTTGTGTGTGAGTCCAAGTTTCACCTGTTGGATAAAAACTTATGGAGGCTTGGTTTTCTGATATGTAAAATGAGGAAGAAAATACACACTTCCTAACTCATTCTGTGAGATAATTAAAATAACAGTGTAAAGAGCCTAGCAGAGTGTCTCACATGTAGCAGTTTTTTGAAAAAACAGCTAAGGATGTTTTCTTCCCCTGGTTTGTGGTGTACAACTCTTGTTAAACAATTGAGGCACTCCTTGACATCAGAAACTAAATGTTCTAACTTTAGATTTTCATTTATTGAACAACCTGATAAAATCTGAATCCAAGGTTTTAATTAGGGTCTTTGACAGATGTGCTTTTTCAAATTCTCCATCTTCCACAAATTTTGAAACACTCTCCTTCAAAGAGAGTACCCACCCCACTAAAAATCACTCATTTTGAGACAGAGAAGATTAAGAATTTAGAAAAGGGTATAAGAGTCCTGTGAAAGCACTATTGCTATTCATGCCCTTGAGCCTTTAGTCTTGTTGATGAGTTCACCTAGAAAGCCACTCCTTCCTTCCATCTCTCCATGTATTACCTCGACTTCAGATTCCAGATCAAGGACCCTTTCTCCATGAAGCATACCATTGTTATACAAAGCAAGTTTTGGAATTTCTACCATATTTCTACAAGGCTGTAGAGTGGTGAAAGGCATTTTGGGGGAAAGAAGCAGTGGCTATAGTGAGCTATGTGATAGTGATTTGAACTTGGGAGATAACTAAATTGTAATAGGATTCCAGCCAGCAGAGATTGGGAAATCAGTCTGTGGAGATTGTAGGAGTGAAATAAGACACAAGCACCAGCCAGATGGACTGGGATTTAGGTAGGCCTCCAAGTTTTTTGTTTGTTTGTTCGTTTTGCTTTCCTTTACAGGGGAAACTGGAGGGCAATCACATTTGTGAAGGCAAAACTGTCATGAAAAAAATGTATTGGTGTTAAAGAAGATATAAGGATACTTACCATATGTGGGTAATTTATGTACAGTAGCTTATTTTAACCTTTTGATCAAAGTTATTCAGAGGTTTCCCCTAGGCATACCACAATTAGGGCAGGAAAATAAGTTTTAAACCCAATCAGGGAAATACTATTGAACCTAGTCAGGCAGGATCATTTTAGGCCTTGGATAGGCCTGAAGCTTCAGGTTGTTGGACTTATACCTGCAGCTGGGTGGAACCAGGATCACAGATTGGGCATTTCCTCAATTCAGTGTTCTCAACTGTGACACAAAGTCACTGTGTGTGTGCAGTATCTACCTGGGCCTTCCTCTTCACCACCTGGTGGACTTGAGAGGGACAAAAGGAACTAATGCAAACAAAGTGCATGTTGCTTGCTGTGTGGAAGGGTGGCAAGCCAGCCTCGTAGCAGCCCTTGCTCTGCTGCTCAGGATCTGCTTACCAATCTTTCCAGGTCAGAGGAGAAGGTACAAACCATCACTCATTATTCTTTCTACGTCCTCCAAGGCTATTAGTATAGGAGTTCTTTTCTAGATTTTCAGACATTGAAAAGTGTAAATGTTCCAGGAAGTGCTTATAGAAACAGTACTGTATCCAGTTATCTAATTTGGACATCTTGGTTATACAACTTGGTTAAGATTGGCAGACTTCTTGGTCATCCTTTTTGGCTGCCCCCCACCCCACCAGCCATGGCACATTCCAAGCAAAATTGTTTTTTGTTATATAAAAATATCCTTAAAGCACGTATCAATTTTTTAGAGCTGAGTTTCACATATTTGGAAAAGAATATATCTTATATTTGATAAATATTCTAATTGCATATACTTATGATTTGCTCTGTTATGCTACATTTTATTAGGTGAAGTGACATGAGACTGCTATATAGGACACATCTCTGAAGGAGACTACCTGGAAAAAGGAAAAACAAATTGGTGTCTTCAAAATCCTGACCTATGGAAGCAAGAACACACTTTATGCTGAAGGATTTAATGGGTCGGATCTATCTTTGAAGCACTGGAAAAGTTATGGAGCACAACTTATCAACATACCCAACAGAGCTTTAATAGGGACAGAAAATACTTCCACAGTAATGCCCTTAGTAAATATTTTCATAGGGATAAAATGTAATGTAAAAGTTACTATGTGGAGAGTAATAATAAAATGAGTACTCAAACTCAAAGAAAGGTTCACTTAAAGCAAATTACAAAAGGTATTTCAGTTATGTTGACTACAAGAAAACTGTGATTGCATGCTTCCTTATTGATATTTTGCCAGTTTTCAATAGAAAAATGTGTACTAAAACTTAAAAACAAGGTATAGCACATGAGGTAATTACAGAAAACTACTGACTGCATACAATTATATACACATTGGATAAGAAGAAAGCAGACTACTTAGACATTCATTATAAAATAACACATGCTATCAAAAATAGAAGGAAAAATTATTATTTATGTTGAGTATCTGCTAAAGTAAAGTGACCATATGTTGAGAGTAAATGTCAAAGTTAAGTGTCAACAGCTTGTATATATATAGCCTTCTCTGTACTATTTGATATGTAAGGGATAGATGTAATTCTACCCGCAGCATTAGTAAACAAAAGTACTTCCTCTTTTCTTAAGGGAGGAAGGCAACAATTATTTTCAAGTTTGAAAAAAACTTCAGTTAAGGTGGGTTAATGGTAATTTACTTTGTTCTGCATGTTTAATATACTGGGGCCCTCAAGGGGTAGCCTACTTTAGGCTCTGGTCCTTTTGCCAATTTCAAAAGGTATTTATAACCGGTAACTTCCATTGGCTTCTTTTTAATTTGAACTCAAGTAAGCAACTAGCTTGCTGTATGTCTTATTGGTGACCTGAAGTCTTCAGAAGCTATATCACTTATTCTTCAGGAGAAAAACAGTTTGCATTAGCAAGGAGAGAATGTCCTCTTTGATTGCTAACATATTTATTTTATAAACACATGAGTGCCCTAAAAGATTTCTGAGTAAGTTTTTCCATTATTTAAATTTTACATATGGTGTATTTACTACCTTTTTTAGCCCCATTAAAGAGGCCACTCTTAAGAGCAATAACTTCTCCGAGGATTGATAAAAGTAGTCCAATCTAGATTTTTACATGGAAAAAAGATTTTATTTCTTTATAATGTTATAGAAATAAAAAATAAATATCTGGCCCTGGCTGGTGTAACTCAGTGGATTGAGCACGGGCCTGTGAACCAAAGGATTGCAGTTCGATTCCCAGTCAGTGTACATGCCTGGGTTGCAGGCCAGTTCCTGGCAGGGGGCACATGAAAGGCAACCACACATTGATATTTCTCTCCCTCTCTCCTTCCCTTTCCCTCTAAAGATAAATAAATAAAATTAAAAAAATAAATATCTATGTATCTATAATAGCAACCTTGGGGTCACATACTTATCAAGTATTTACCATCTTGTTGCACTGGAGCTTTGTGAATTTAGAACAGATAAACTAGAGTCACCAAACTCCTTTTTTCATATTTTCCTTAGTGGCATAATTTCAAGAAAGCTTGTCTCTTTCTAAGAAGATAAAGCAGGCATCTCTTGATATCAAGAATATACTATTTCTGTATTTAAAATATATAGTAAATTCATCATCAAAAAGTAGATCTAATTTATACCATCACATATCCATCAAGAATTAATTATGGTAAGGGATATTAGTAAGCAAACTGGGGAAAAAGGAAGGGAAAAGGGTAGGAAAGTATATTTTCTCAACAAATTTCTGTCCTCTATGATCTACAGATGTAAGTCTACACTTACTTTTTTATTACTATGGATTTTGAGCTTTTAATCTCACTGATGAAATATGAAATATGGAATTTTGAAAATAAATATTCCAGAGTTAAAAAAAATCTAGGAGATAATACATCTGTGATTTTTTTCTTAATATTTTTAATATGTAAAGCTCTCTTAGTAGCAATATTTAATTTACCCAATAGAGCTTTTGCCACCTTCCATTATTGTATTGGCTTTTACTTCCGTGTACAATAGTTTTTGTTTCACAAACATCTACAATACAGTTGTGACTCTGAGGACTTAAAGTCAACAGCCTTAGTTGGGAAAATTTTCTAGCTAGAAAGTTCAGACAGTTTGGATACTTGTTTTTACATGATTTGTTTAAGTTGACTATTACAACTGTTCTGAAGTAGATACTATGTTCAGGCCCAACAGTGAACAAAACACAGACTCACAGGGACCTTACCAAGTCAAGTGACTTTACCACACTAATAGAGACTGGATTTCAGGTTACATATTCTGATTTCAAGTCCAATGCTCTTTCCAGGATTTCATAATACTTCATGATAAATTGTAGGTTTGTGGTTGTCACAACCTACGTATCTTTAGAGGAAAGGCAATTACATCCCTCAGTGATGAGAAGTTTTCCTCAATTGTTTTTGAGAGAATAAGGTCAATTTTTTCCCACAACTTAATAGTTTATAGGAGAAAATTTTCCTGTTGTAGAGTATGAATCAAGGCTGAATAGATACAAGTGCAGCTCTTTAGGATAGGATCCAAGAGAATGTGTAAAACATGATTAGGTAAATGCCATATCTGCAGACCATGGAGCATGTCATTGTATGGGGAGGTGGGAGGTTTATTCATTGTGGTTGAATGTGCTACAACCTAAGCATCTTTCACTGACTAAGCCTTGATGGTCACCCTGACATAATCGACTAGGGAGCCCCAATCTTGAGAGATATTTAGCAAATGGAAAGGAGGGATTTTCACCTAATTTATGCTAAAGCTGGACCACAACCAGGTATAGAAATCTCAGTGAATTTGGGAGAAATGTGGTCAAATGAATTTCATGACATTGACCTACAATATACCACAATAATTAGAAAAATAAGTAATTGTAGATGCACCTACATGTTTCTGAGCTTACAAAAAAGATTTTTCTTGGACCACTGTGTGGTACATAAGTCACACATACCTAGTTTTTCTGGTTCTCTAGGTCAGGGACCCTCGTGTTGCTTCCCAGGCATCAGCCACAGTTCATTAGGCAGGACTCTGCTTTAATTCTCACTCTAACGGATTATGGCTCTAATGGACTTGTCAGTTCCATGCTAGAAAGGACCTGAAAGCTAGTGGGAACTCTATCATTTTCAATCTTTTAAATAGCTTTTAGGTCTATGCTAAGAAATTTTGAATTCATAGTTCATAATTTTTGGTTCAAACACATAATTCTTCTCATTTTACTTACAGTCTCAACAGTCTTAGCATAAAATGTTACTTTCATCATGCTAGGCCCTTAAGAAAAATCACCTGTCAGTTTGAATTAAAGGTAGTTTCTTTTTAACATATTACAAGAAAAAAAAACTTGTTTGAAAGTACTAAGCAAGCAATAAACTTTTTGTTCAGATACTTTAAAAAATACAAAGGGGAAAAATCAATTGAGCTATATGTTTAAACTATTTCATACTCTAACTCCATGTTTCTATATAATAATTTTATTTGTTGTAAATCATGCTATAGATTAAAGACCATGAAAACCACACAGGAAGGTAGCATGGTGCACTGGCCAGAGCAGCATGCTAGATTCAGATAAGTCTAGACTCACTTTTATTTCACTGTGGCAGTGTGACCTTGATAGGTCATTCAGTCTCTGAGTTTCACACTTCTTATCTGTGAATTGGGAATAATATTTGCCTCCCACACATTACTGACTGATTTTAGCCCACACATTTCCAGAAATAATATATAGGAACCTCATGGCACTACTTACATACCTCCTTGCCTTCATCAATATCTCTCCTAGGTAAAGTAATGATTCATATTGAGCAATGAAAGATATTTTTGTTATAGCTAAAAATATCAGGAGTTTAATAGTTATTGCTGTCATGAGTGTATGTTTCATGACATAGTTTTTCCTATAAGTCAACCTTTGGTTCCCATTCAGGTTGTCTGACCCAGGCCTCAAGAACGGAAATCACTGGGCTGCCAATACAGCTACCAGCCCTACAGGTGATGCCAGCACCAAGGAATAACAGTGAGTCAACACAGTTGGCTATGCCATTCACTCAGCTTTTATTAATACAGATTCATTCCAAATCTATGCTAACCTAATAACAATAATAATCACTTAGAAACAACCAGTACTAACATCACACAAGAGGATTGGGGAATAATGAACCCAAGTCCCAGAAGTCCAGATCTGGTCTGGGTCCGGGAGGGAACAGAGGGAAGTCAATGTCTTGCAAAGCAGTGTCAGAGGAACAGAGTCACTGTGAGGCTCTTTCTCTCCCAAGGCAGAATGTGAAGGATGATGCTAAGTGACTCTCTCTCAGGATGCATCATCCATGGTCTAAAGTCCTCTGCCTTTATGCTACTTTTGGTTGTAAAGTCATGCTGATTTTGCAAAATTTCTCATAAACATAAACATGTTTTTTTTTTTCCCCATTTGTTTTGGATAAGCATGTGTTGTTTTCTTCAGTCCTAACAGGCACATGTATACATCAACTCTGACAGGCACACGTTGTTTTAAGTCAGCCTCTGACAGACATACAGATGTTGTTTGCCACACTGTTCTGTGCATGCTGAGGGGTTGTATTGTTTCTCTGAGCCTTGCTGCACTGTGCATGCTCTAAGCATGCCTTCAGGTCCTGCTCTCCACAACTGTGAAGGCAAGCTTTTCAACTGCATGCCGGGCAGACCTCACCAGAGCACTGGGTTCTGTCCTCATTGCCTAGCTATTTGCACTCTTCAGTTTGATTGAAGTACTTTTTAAAATTAATTTAAGGACCTCCTTTAATCAATGAGCATGGTTTTGGGTTACTGCCAAGTCACCAAGAAACTGTTGGACCTCAGTCAGCAGTCATGTAACTCTCTACAGCTTCAGAAAGGAGCTGGTGAGGTTACCAAAACCCTCCTCAGAGACATCTCTGAGTTCATTGTGATGGCTGCAGGTGCAGTCTCTGGAGGTCACCCTGAAACTCCCTCTGTTGTATGAAGACAAGAATGTTGTATGTGCCCTATGCATTTGTGTGCTACAAGCGGGCCTACAGAGGGCCCGTGGAGTCTCCAGGCCCATGGCTGACACAGCAGGTCTAGTCCATTCGGTGGTCCACTAAAAGGGCTCTTAGTCTAACACTGACTCTTCATTCTGGAATTGTGTATCATTGTCTGTTTTAGCATGTAGTATTTCCAGCTATCTTCTGTTGTTATAAAATATTATAGTAGTAAATTTAGTTTTTACATTTTTGTACTATTTTTGTTTTGTTTTAGAGGTCATTATCCCCACCCCACCCCTGCCATAAATCTCCCCTTCCATTTCCTCTCTGCCATATTTCCTCCATTTTGAAAAAGGAACTAAGGCCCAAAACAGGTGGAAGCAGAGTAGTGACACCATTCAAAGTCAGGGAAGAGCCAGGGTAGAGATCTGGTTCCAGCTCTCAGGCAATATCTCCCTTCTGTGTGCAGGGTGAGGAGAAGTAAAGACCATTTGTAGAAGAAAAGTCAACTAGGACAAAGTGACCCAGAAGAGGGACTGGGAAATGGGAAAGAGTTTTGTTTAGGTTACTTAGAAACCGCCAAACTGTCGGGTTTCAGTTAGGTAGTCATAACTTCTGCTTTGGCTTCTGTACACCCAGCTTCTGATAAGGACACAAGGCTAGAGTTATTTTTCGAATCAGCTTCTGTACCTCCTGCTTTTGCTATGTAGGGAAGGGTGTCCAGAGAGCAATAAAAGCCCTGCTCAGCCAAGGCTCGGGGCTCAGAATTTGGGGTCTGTACTCCTCTGGGCCCGTGCACGTTAATAAAGGGTCGTGCTCCGCCATCCAACTGCGTGTTGAGTCATTTCTTCTGTAACACATTCACTTGATTTCCCATGTGCCAGGTCTGAAGAATCCTTCCATATATGTTTAAATGATCCAGGGGTTTACTTTGCTGTATAGGGGATTGTGTATCATTTGGGAAGGAAGCATGTATTCTGTGAAGTTGTTAGGTGTATGCCCAAGTGTCATTTGCTAACATACCTATGCTGTTTACTTTTGGTAATAGAATGTTATGTCAATCCTCACTTCCAGCTCCCAACTATGCCCCTGAGGGTGGCAGGGCAGCTGCATACCAAAGACATAGTGTAACAGGGTGCAGCCAAGAGGGGGTCCCCAAAAGGGAGTTGGAATGGGGCCCAGAACTCACGGTGTCCAGGGAATATTAGAGGGACATATAAGATGTCCTCACCCCCTCCCCCACAGGTATGAGTTCGGGGAAGGGACAAATGGAGCAGGGCCATTGAGTTGTTTTGCGTAGCAATGGTTTTGCAGATAACCCCCAGAATGGTCATTTAACATATCTATAACCTTTAACTGGTTTCATAGATATGTTAAACAGCTGTGGCCATGCTCTGAGCCAGGGGGGATGGAAAGGACTTCCCCAAGGACGTGACTGGGGGAGGAACCCTAAGTTAAAGCACCTGTGTGGGAGCTTGGAGAAGAT